>JANHFL010178863.1:0-10106 GCA_032468155.1 Oxyrhabdium leporinum
TTGGAGGTCTTCTAGTCCAACCCCCTGCTCAGGCAGGAAACCCTATCCCATTTCAAACAAATGGCTGTCCAATCTCTTCTTGAAAACTTCCAGTGTTTGAGCATACAAAACGTCTGAAAGAAAGCTGTTAACTGTTCTAACTGTCAGGAAATTTCTCCTTAGTTCCAGGTTGAATTTCTCATTTGATAAGTCTCCATCCGTTGCTTCTTGTCCTGCCTTCTGGTGCTTTGGAGAATAGCTTGACCCTCCCTTCTTTGTGGTAGCCTCTCAAATATTGGAAAACTGCTGTCATGTCACCCCTTTTCATTAAACTACTCTTAAAGGCCTTCTGAACTGGCGGTGAACACCACATATTGTGGCATCATCTTCCACAGATTATCTGCCCTCATGGAGAAATACATTTTCTTTCTGGCTTCTATCTTATTTCTTGTGAAAATTGCCCATTTTTTCGTGGTCTATAGTTTTCCATTAGTAAACAAGGCACCAGCCGCTCAGAGAACCTCCTCTGGCAATGCTACAATGGCTCAACTCACTCAAGAAACTCGGATGAACTTCATCAGCAGCAGCCTTTTGAAAATCCCAAGTATACAATGTCAACAGAGTCACTTCCATCCCATAATTTTTGATACCTTGAAGGCACTCGGGTCAATGAGTTAGGACCTATCTTTGCCCCCAAGCCTTTGCTGACTCTTCCTACCTTTTTCTCTGCTGGTCAAAGAGCTGGCTGTCCCTCTTCACCTGCCACTTTCCTCAACCTGGAGATCAGTCGCCTGAGATGGGAGAGATGACAACTAAAAGGGAAGATCCGGCTTTTAGCTTTGAGTACGGGGACCCGAGATCTTCAGAAGGGCTGGCTCTGCCCTTTCAGGAAAAGGGAATCTAGCCCTCTTTCAAAGTCAGGCCTCCTGCTATGCTTCAACCAGTAACTGGTTCTCTTCCTGGCTGGTGATCTTGAGAGGTATATTCAGAACATGGAACCTAGAACCATAGAGCTAGAAGGGACCTCAGAGGTCTTCTAGTCCAACACCTGCTCAAGGCGGGAGGCTTACGCTATCTCAGTCCAAGAGCTGTCCAATCTCTTCTTGAAAACCTCCAGTGATGGAGCACCCACATCTTCTGGTGGCAAGCCGTTCCACTGACTATATGTCTGTGGAGATCCTCAGTCACCCGGATTGCGGTTGTCGCAAAGATGCTTTTCCAAAAGGCAACTGGGCTTTGTTTTTCCTTGAAGATGTTTCGCTTCTCATCTAAGAAGTTCCTTCAGTTCTGATGGATGGTGAGGGATGCAGTGGTGGGCTGCTGCCGGTTTGGACCGGCTCGCCCGTACTGGTAGTTCTGACCACCAGCTCCGCTGCTATCCCGTCGTGTATATATATCTGGCTCACTAGCCCAGCTGCTTTCCGCGCCTCGCCCGTTCTACTCACTGCGGCTGCTGCGTGCAGGAAATCCCCGTGTTTTTGCGAAAGGGGGCGTGCGTGCGCACTCACATTTTCGGGTACAGTACGTGTAGCCCACCTCGGGGGAATGGATGGATTAGTTCTGACTGGATGAACTAACGAACCAATCGGAACTAATCCTTCCGTCCCCTTCCACCATCTAGTCAGAACTGAAGAAGCGTCTTGGATGAGGTGAGAAGTCTTTGTCAAGGAAAAGCATAATCCAGTTGCCTTTAAAAAAAACAAACAAGCACCTTTTGAAAGTTCCACTCAATTGTTCTCATGTCAGGCAATTTCTCCTTCTAGGTTGTATCTCTCTCTGACAAACGTCGGCCCGTTACTTCTTGCCCTGCCCTCACATGCTTTGGAGAATAAAACATTCCCCTCTTCTCTGAAAACCCCGCAAGTACTGGAAGATTTCCCCCTAAATCTTCTCTTAGATATGCTAAGCATACCCAGTTCCCTCAGCCAGCCATCATACGATTCAATCTCCAGTCCCCTAATCATCTTTGTTGCTCTTCTCCGTACACTTTTCCAGGGTCTCAACATCTTTTTTTTTTTTTATATCGGGTGGGGGACCAAAACACTATTCCAAGTATGGCCTCACCAGGGTGGTATAAAGCGGTACCATCGCTTCTCGTGATCTTGACGCTACCCCTCTGTTGATGCAGCCCGGGATTGCGTTGGCTTTTTTGACAGCTGCAACCACGCATTCCACATCTGGAAACGGAGAACGCCATTCTCCAGCGACAAATAAAAGAGAGGCGATTCGGATTTGCGGAGAGGATAACAAAAGCTGTGTCTGTTTCATTGCCTGCTCTGAGATCTCGGAGGCGCAGTAATTCGTTTTTAAATCGATCTCAGATGTGCACCGTTTTCCTTTGCTGAGAACACAAATGTGTTCCGGAGTGCCAGTAGCAAAGTTAAGGGCTTCGTTGAGTTGGCTGTAATCATAGAATCTTGCAAGTCTGATTGTGCAAGGGGTTGGACTAGAAGACCTCCAAGGTCCCTGCCAACTCTGTTATTCTGTATCCCGCTTGTCTTCCCCTTCTTGTATTCCAATGAACGAAGTAGTGCCTACTTGAGCCACTTCCAAATGTTATCTCACCGTTCTGGACTTTAAAAATAGGAATAGCATGGATATATTGGCTGTACTAAGAAGTATTTACGTTGCAGAGCAAACTTGTAATTTACAATTCCCCTTTGTCTTCTTAACTGTAGTACAGCAACGTTGAACCTAGTCCATCTGTCTACTAAACCAACATTGGTCTCCAAATACAGGTAGTCCTCAACGGCGACAACCGCGCCCAAAATTTCTCTTGCTAAGTGAGACATTTGTTAAGTGACTTTTGCCCTATTTTACGACCTTTCTTGCCACTAGCTGTGAACAGTGAATCACTGCAAGTTAGTCAATCACACGGTTGTTAAGTGAATCTGGCTTCCCCCATTGACTTTGCTTATCAGAAGATCGCAAAAGGGGATCAGGTGACCCCGGGACAGTGCAACCGTCGTAAGTCTGAGTCAGCGGCTGAATTTGGATCACCTGACCATGGGGATGCTGCAACGGTCATAAGTGTCAGTAACTGTCATAAGTCACTTTTCTCAGTGCCGTCGTAACTTTGAACAGTCACTAAATGAACTGTTGTAAGTTGAGGACTATACCAGCAATTATTTGTAAGGGTGCACAGTTGCACAACCAAGCTTCAGGCGCCCCTCCCAGCATCAAATACTTTACAGGAAGGAAAAGATTCAAATTACAGATGGTTGAATGCAGGACAGGTGTCAAATAGCTGGATAGAGATCAAGTCAAGATAAATAAGGGTATTGTGTTTCAGAAAAATAATGTACTATGTGGTTTCTTGCCTCTATTATCTGCTTAACGGTACGTAACCATAACTAAGCAAACACAAACTTCTCTGCTTTCTTACAAATGTGAGAAATGGCTACGAGGGTACAATATTCTATAGAATGCTGGAGATCCTAAAATTCTCATTCTAGAACAGTTGCAATGAGAACACAATATTGTGAAGCTGGAAAAAAACACAAGAAAACCTCCATTTGGGATGTTAAAATAAATCCCCAATTTTGTAAAATTGTTGCACATAAGCATAGCATGCAGCACAATAAGAGACAGAATTGCAAGTAGTCCTTGATTTACAACAGATCATTTAGTGACCAAAGTTACACCAGCATTGAAAAATGTGACTTGTGACCATCTTGCACACTGACAACTATTGCGGTATCCCCGCAGTCATGTGATCAAAATTCAGATGCTTGGAAGCGGACTCATACTTATGACAGTTGCAACGTACTGCAATGTAATCACTTCTTGTAACCCAAGTAGGAAAGTCAATGGGAAAGCCAGATTCGCTATCGTCTTACTAACTTAACAACTACCATGATTCACTTAACAACGGTGGCAAGGCCGTAAAATGACACAACTCACTTCACAAATGTCCCACTTAGCAACAGAAACTTTGAGCTCAATTGTGGTCATAAGGACTACTTGTATTGAATGAAATTGGATTATTTTGCATTGTGCATGCTCCCTGAAGCCACTTAAGGACTCCACTCCCACCTGCCCGACTGACTTTGCAAACACCATTCTCACACATGTTTACTCCAGAGGAAATCTCACTCCACAGAGATTAGAGCACAAATGCACAACAACCTAACAGCGGCTATCCTAAATAGAATAACAGAGTTGGAAGGGACCTTGGAGGTCTTCTAGTCCACTGATTAATCGTTTTGTCAGGAAGTTTCTCCTTAGTTCCAGGTTGCTTCTCTGCTTGATTAGTTTCCATCCATTGCTGCTTTTCCTGCCTTCTGGTGCTTTGGAGAATAGCTTGACTCCTTTTTCTTTGGGGCAGCCCCTGAGATATTGAAATACTGCTATTATGTCCTTCTTTTCATCAAACTAGACATACCCAGTTCCAGCATGTTTTATCCTCCAGCCCCCTAATCATCTTTGTTGCTCTTCCCTGCACTCTTTCCAGAGTCTCAACACCTTTTTTACATCGTGGTGACCAAAACTGGATGCAGGATTCCAAGTGTGGCCTTACCAAGGCATTATAAACATCTTTATTAATTCTCAGACAGCTCAGTGGGACTATCTCCTAAACAGGATGCCATTCTGATGATTAAGCAGATTGTTGAGGATCGGCAGATACATTTACACAATTAGGGTCCACAGTGCAGAAGCAGACATATTTTTCCAGGATTCTGCAGCTCTTGGTCTTTTCACTTTAAAAACAACAACAACAATCTGTCTGTCTTTGCTTCATTTAGGATGAAGTGATAACCAGACCGAAATCAGGAAAAGCATCTTAGGCAGTAAAGAGAAAAAGGGACTCACCACAATCGCGTTGTGAAGCAAATTAAGGTTAGAAAAAAAGCCTCAGGCTTCAAGCTCTCTTGACTTGCAAAGTTCCTCAGCTGCATCATTTACACACCTGGCTCTCTCTTAGCTCCCTCAGATGCTCCTTAGAAAACGGGTTGGTTAACATGTGGGTTGACATGGGAGGAGAAGCAGGAAGTTGGGTTTGTGCAGGGTGGGTCAGATGGAAAGTCAACACCAAGACGGGAATTAATAGGATGGCTGAGTGTGCAACGCGAGAACGGTCCGTTGTGTTCAAAATAGACTTTGGGCTAATCAATCAGAATAACAAGAGTTGGGAGGGACCTCGGAGGTCTTCTATTCCAACCCCCTGCATAAGCAGAAGACCCTATACCATTCCAGACAAATGACTGTCCAGTCTCTTAAAAATCTCCCGTGTTGGAGCACCCACAACTTATGAAAGGAAGTTCTTCCACTGATTAATTGTCCTCACTGTCAGGAAGTTTCTCCTTAGTTCCAGGTTGCTTCTCTCCTTGGTGAGTTTCCATCCATTGCTTCTTCTTGTCCTGCCCTCAGGTGCTTCGGAGAATAGGTTGACCCCCTCTTCTTTGGGGCAGCCCCTCAGATATTGGATCACTGTTATGTCATCCTTAGTCCTTCCATCATTAAACTAGACCTACCCAATTCCAGCAACCGTTCTTCCTATGTTTTAGCCTCCAGCCCCCTAATCATCTTCGTTGCTCTTCTCTGCACTCTTTCCACAGTCTCAGCATGTTTTTTATATTGTGACCAAAACCACAATATATATTCCAAGTGTGGTCTTACCAAGGCTTTGTAAAGTCGTACTAACACTTCACTTGATCTTGATTGTATCCCTCTGTTAAACTAGCCTAAGATTGCATTGGCCTTTTTGGCAGCTGCCGCACATTGCTAGCTCATATTTAAGCGGTTGTCCACTAGGACTCCAAGATCCCTCTCTGAGTTACTGCTCTTAAGCCTGTAATTCTTTGTCTGTATATCTGGTTTTTCTTGCCTAAGTGTAACAACCTTCCTTTTCTCACAGTTGAAGTTCATTTTGTTAGATAGGGCCCAGTGTTCACACCCGTAAGGTCAATCAACCTATCAAATCCTTGAAGGATTTTGGAGCTTCACAGAAAGCAGTTTGAGAAAACGCAGGCAATTTAGTTCCCAGTTCCGAAGAATATCCCAGTTCTTCAGTGACAGCTACCTTGTGCAGCAAAATTCAGGAGTCAGGAGTCAGGTGTTACCGGGGAGCCATTGATGTCAGGTATCCCTGATTTTTTACTGATTAAGTGCATGAGGCCAAACATCTAGGAACCATAAATCAGGGGTCCCCAATCCATGGGCCACAGCCTAGTACCGTTCTGTGGCTTGTTTGGAAGTGGGCTGCGGAAGTGGCGGTGTGCATGCAGCTCCACTTGCACAATGGCCGCGTGTGCCTGCCACTCACACAAACGGAGCTACACATGCGTGTCTGTGCGCACTCACCCACTGCTTGCGAAACCATCCCCTCCCCTCCCACCGGTCCACAACGTCAGAAAAATTAGGGACGGCTGGTGTAGATAATGACAGTCCATTGAAGGAAACCAACATTCTCCTGTTTTGTGCCCATCCGAGGAAGAGTGGAAAGTGTTTTTTCATTCAGTAGTGAGGTCTGAATAGTATGAAACCATTTGGCTCCTGGTCATCAGAAGACAGTAGATAACAGATCCCCAAATATGCTGTTTCTAGGAGGTTCCTTGGAACTGCCCAGTGATGGAGCCCTCATGGTCTCAGTTACGGCCATTCTGCCCGTGACTGACCGTTGCAGCATCCCCACGATGATGATCAAAATTCAGAAGCTGGACAACTGATTCACATCTATGACGGTCGCAGTGTCCCAGGGTCACGCGATCCCCTTTTGCAACCTCCTGACAAGCAAAGTCAACGGGGAAGCCAGATTCACTTACCAACTTAACAACTGCAGGGATTCATTTAACAACTCTGGGAAGAAAGGTCGTAAAGCGGAGCAAAGTTCGATTGTTCAACGTTGTTCAAACCTTTATTGTCAATGCACAATGCAATGCATTGTACAATGAGATTGGCTGAGCCTCCCTTAGTGCACACACCCCCCAACACAAATACATCTCAATAATTAACAACTGTCTCACTTAGCCACAGAACTATTTTGATCTCAATTATGGTCTTAAGCGGAGGACTATCTATTCCATCATTGGAATATAATGGAATATGGAAGGATGTTCCATCACTGGAAATTTTTAAGAAGAGACTGGACAGCCATTTGTCTGGAATTGCTTAAGGTTTCCTGCTTAAATTAGAGGTTGGACTAGAAGACCTCCAAGGTCCCTTCCAACTCTGTTATTCTGTAATTTTCCTCCAAATATTTTAGGCTTTTACCAGCAATATACTGGTAATAACCCCTTTTCAAATCGGGCAGTCAGAACAGGGCAAGAAAGGCACCCTGCTTGGAATGTATTGTGGCTTAATCGCGCCTTAAAAGGACCTTGGAAAACAGCTAGCGGGAAGAAGTGAGAAAATAACAAGGAAATGATTTGGATGCTAATTGTCCTCTGCTCCAGGGAAGTGGATTTTAATGAATGTTTTCTTAAACCTTCCTGCTGTTTGAGGCAGCCACGCTGTGATTTAAACAGACAGAAATGCAGGGGGTTTTGTGTCTTTCCGCCCCGGGCTCCCCATAGGGATCTAGCAGAATAAAAGAATGACCTTGGAGGTCTTCTAGTCCAATCCCTTGCTCAGCCAGGAAACCCTATACCTTTCCAGACAAATGTCTGTCCAATGTCTCTTTTTAAAGACCTCCAGTGTTGGAGCACCCAAAACTTCTGGAGGTAAGCAGTTCTGCTGGTTAATTGTTCTGTCAGGAAATTTCTCCTTATTTCTAGGTTAGATATCTCCTTGATTTAATTTCCATCCATTGTGTCTTGTCCTACCTTCTGGTGGTGCGTTGGAGAATAGCTTGACCCCCCTCTTTTTTGGGGCAGTCCCTCAAATATTGGATCACTGTTATGTCACCCTTAGTCCTTCCGTCATTAAACTAGACCTACCCAGTTCCTGCAACCGTCCTTCCTATGTTTTAGCCTCCAGTCCCCTAATCATCTTTGTGGCTCTTCTCTGCACTCTTTCCCGGAGTCTCGACATCTTGTTTATATCATGGTAATCATTTGCAGCATTTCAAGCGTGGCCTTCCCAAGGGCGTTAAAAAGTGGCATTAACACTTCGTGTGATCTTGATTCTATCCCTCTTACCTTTTTCTCAATAATGGGGATCAATTCAAGTTTTTGTCACCCGCGGAACTGTCAGAAACGGTCATCAACCTGCCAGACCTCAAGATTTTGAAAAGAGTTAAATAAACAGAGCGAAGGCAGATGTTTTATTGCTGTGGATTGTGAAAAGAAAGGCAGCGACGCAGTGAATTTTCGTACAGATCCTCGGCTTAACCATGCAAGGAAATCATTAACCAAGCTTGTTCCCCTGTTGCTTTATCTTATGGTGCCCCCACCTGTCCAGAAGCCAAATAAGAGGTAAAGTATTCCTTCCTGCATCCTGCTTCAAACAGTGGGGTGTTTTTTTTCCCCTCCCAATTTTTTTAATGTCAGGATGAAAAAAATTGTAGATTGCCAACATTCCTTCTGTGCCCACCCAGAATTGCTGGAGCGAAACATATTGTGCCTTAAAATTGCTTAAGAAAGCCAGTTCCCCCCCCTGAAAACTGCCCCTCCAGAAATGCCCTTGGTTCCCAGTCGCTGTGGACATTAGTCTCCCTAGGCTAACCTGACCTAGGTTGGCCCTTCAGACAACACACACAGGCTTAAATGCAAAAACTGTCTCACCTTAAATGTTTCGAGTGGTCCGAGCTCCTTGCCTCCAATGGAGATTCTCTCAGCCACCCAAATCCTGGTTGTCCCAAAGGTGGTGGGTTTTTTATTATTTTTTTTTCAAAAAGCAACTGGGCCGTTTTTGTTTTTCCTCGAAGACGTTTCGCTTCTCATCCCAGAAGCTTCTTCCGTTCTCACCGAACGATGGAGAATGGAAGGATTGCAAGGAATATAAACCCTTCCGTTCTCCGCCATCCAGTCAGAACGGGAGAAGCAAAACTTCTTCAAGGAAAAACCAAGAAAAGTCCATCACGGGAGTTTTTCAAGAAGAGATTGGTACAGAGACTCCTGCTTGAGCAGGGGGTTGAACTAGATGGCCTCCAAAGTCCCTTCCAACTCTGCTGTTCTGTATTCTGAATACAGGTAGTCTTCCACCTACACGACAGGTCACTTAGCAACCATTTGAAGTTATGACCTACTCCACCAAAAGCTGCTTGCAACTTGATTTCAAAGATATAACGACTGCAGTTATTCCCTCTTGCGACCGACTGCAGGGATGCTGCAAGGGCTCACCCACCCATCCGCCTATCCCGTTGGGTGCCTTCATCCACCCGACGGAAATCGGGCTTGGGCGGCAAATCAGCTGGCGCTCGAAAGGCAAAGAAAGGAAGGAGAAATGAGAAATTCGGGGCTCAGAAGCCACAGAAAGGAAGGGGAGATCCCGCCCAAGCGGGACTCAAGCTTGCTCCAGGGAGCCAACTAATTTGCCTTTTTGATTTTTAAGCTTCGGAGAAAGTCACCCGGCCCTGCGGGATCAGTTTCTTAACACAGCCGGCCGGCCTTGTGCCAAACGTCTCCAGCAATAGTTTGCAACAGGGTCATGGACCCAACAATGTATGGCCCCGTGGCAAAAGTTCTGGGCCATCGATTCTCATTCTCCTCAGTTTTCGTACAGGAGTTGGGTATGCCTAGTTTAACGAAAAGAAGGACTGGGGGGGGTGACAGGGTAGCATTCTTCCAGTAGTTGAGGGGATCCTACAAAGATGGGGTCAAGCTATTTTCCAAAGCGCCGACCGGCAAGATGAGGAACATTGGATGGAAATTAACCAAAGAGGAAACAAAAACTAGAACTCGGGAGAAATTTCCTAACGGGGAGAGCAATGAACCAATGCCTTGGAGACTTCTGCCTCCAGAAGTTATTGGGTGCTCCATCATCACTGGAGGCTTTCAAGAAAGAGAGTCTGGCCAGGCGTTTGTCTGAAATGATATAGGGTCTCCTGCTCGAGCAGAGGGATGGACAAGAAGACCTCCAAGGTCCCTTCTGACTCTGTTATTCTACATCGCCTTCCTTCCTTCCCTCCCTTCCTTTCCTTTCCTTCCTTCTTTCCCTTCCTTCCTTCCTTCCTTCCTTTCTTTCCTTCCTTTCCTTCCTTCCTTTCCTTCCTTCCTTCCTTCCTTCCTTTCCTTCCTTCCTTCCTT
>JANHFL010179408.1:0-10093 GCA_032468155.1 Oxyrhabdium leporinum
TCTCTCTATCTAGAGTGAGAGAGAGAGAGAGAGAGAGAGAGAGAGAGAGAGAGAGAGAGAGAGAGAGAGAGCGCTTTGTGCTCTCAGAGCACTTTCATTAATGTCATTGCTGATGCTGCTAATGAGCATCTGTGTTTAAAAATCCTAAATGCAATTCTGCTCATATCTTCTGTGGTCTCTGTCTAGGTTGAGATATGGATAGAAGATTCCACCATCTGAGATTCAAAAAATGTAAACTAAGATCCTGAAAGAATGTGGTTGGCTATATTTCCCCTCATTATTGTTGTTTTAATGTCAAATACCATCTTCACTGTCATAGGGAATGTCCTGTATTCGATTTTGTGCCTGCTCTAGGAGATCTGAGAATCAGAAGCAGGCATGCTGATGTAGGTCTTCTGAACTCTCATCATCTTTGAACCACAGTCTTTATAATATTTATCCATATGTTTGCCTGCTAATGAAAGAGATGGGAGACCTCCTTATGGAATACTTTTTCCTAAATTCTTTAATCCTCAAGAAAACGACTGAGCACTGAAAAACATTAACAACAAAGTTGCTAACACCTCACACAAGAACGATTGTTGATAATTTTGGCAGGGGAGGCAGGACAATACATGGTGTGTAACTTTGAGTTTTGAGCTTCTTGCTGTCTCAAATGCACTGGCTCCAAATGCATCTGCTGAGAGGACCTTCCTTGTGTTACCTCAAGAATTATTGTTCGTGTTAATTTAAGAATAAAGGGTAAGGAAAATTAAATCACCATTATGCACTCTATACAAATTAGCTGCAAAATAGTTAGAACTAGAGATTTAAAATATTTTTACTGCATGTTGAAAAGTGGGCAGTATATTTATCACTATAGAAAATAATGAATTTTACTGAAGTGTCTCAAGTTTCTGTTACAGGAACAATCAGATGGCCTTAAATCTCAGTGCACTTATTTGTTCCAATATATCTGGTATAATGTCTGGTATCTTTGATGGGATTTGGTTGACTTGGAGAAAATTGTAAAGGGCTTCATGATGAAATAGACACAGTAACTAAGAGACCTATTATTCATTCAGTTTCATAATAATCTTTTTCCAAAATTAGATGGTCTGTAATATGAGGGTTTATAAACTCAGCCAACTGTTTAAACTGTTCTATTAAGAATGTGCTAAATGCTGGATTAACAATAGATATAATTGTATAGCCATGATATTAAAGCCAATGAGAATATGGTAGTTGTGTCAAAAGATATAGTAATTTAAACATGGATTGCTGTAATGGAGATAAAAGTTGGAATGAAAGAAACAAGTAGATAATAGTTGTATTGCGTGGGTACTACATTTTGATTGTATTTCGATTGTAAATTTTGATTTGCTATTATACCTAGCAAATGAATGGTAATGAACCTTGTAGGGGGAACGAGCAAAAGGAAACCACTAGTGAGCAGGAACAAAAACAATTACCTGAATGTAAGTATGACATTCTTTGTCAGTGGGATAGTGGAACAGAATACTGAGAAACCAATGAAATCAATGTATTTTCCATTTCTAATCAGTTTTGTGAAATTTTGGTGCACAATTTGCTTGAAATGAATGTCTCCCAGGTGATGACATTTTATTCTTAGGTCTGCTTGTGTTGTAAAGCAGATTGGCCAATGATTTTGATCTTCCTATGCAATTCCCATGTTTTGCAGGGCATCTCTGTATGTTTTCTGCCAGATCTTTTATGGTCCCCTCTATTTCTTTCCCTCCAGGTAGCACTGGGGGAAAGAAAGCTATCGAGGGATAACAGTATCAAGGTTGATCTGAGCATGCAAAGAGGAATAGGGTAGAAACACAGAGCCCATAAGAATCGAGCTTTTGAATATTCCAAAAGCATTCTGTACAAGCGAAGCACAGTAAAGCCGATAGATATAATACACACAGATGTCTAAGATGAAGGCAGATGCTGTGAGGCACTCCAGGCTATAAATGGGAACCTTGATCTAGAACATGAGGTGACTGTCCTTGATCTAGAAGGAAACAGTGCTGTTTGGCAGCAGTGTATTTAGAAGGAATTACTGAATGAATAATTTCAATGAGACCATTTATCGTTTTTTTTCTTAGTTTAGATGCTAGAAGGAAGTTAACACAGAGCTGTTCATTTGTGCTGTGCCTTGTCTTGTATCTTACATGTTTGTGTGATTTCATAAATGTCAAGAAACATTTGAATTTCCACCTGCTAATGACCTTTGTAATTTATTAAGCTGCTATGAAATGTTCAGTAAATGTTCAGTTCATTGTATTGTTTTTCTTATAACCCCTTACTCAACATTTTCTCGAAGGATTAAAAAATCTCATCCACTTTGGGGCTTTTACTTTAATCTACTTGTTTCACAAGTATTTATATGAAGAATCTCACAGAGCCTTCCAGATGGCTGTTCCCCTCCCCCCCCCATTATTTTGCCTCAAATCCAAAGACAGGTGCGTTCAGTGTTACCCAGATTAGGATAGCGGCAATTTGAAAAATAGAGCTGATACTTATTTAATCTAGAATTGTGGCATGGTTACAAAATACCCTAACAAACTGTCTAAAACTGTGATGGTTTATGAGAGATAGAAACACACAGAGAGAGACACACACTCAGAGAAAAAGAAGGAGGGAGAGGGAGAGAGAGAGGGAGAGAGAGAGAGAGACAGACAGACAGACACACATACACACACAGAGACAGGGAGATAGAGAGAGCGAGAGAGAGAAAGAGAGAGAAGACTAATTTGTTAATCACTTGCCAACCGGAGCAGCTACAAATCAGGAGCCTCCAGTCTGGATTTGGCATTGTACCCAACCATTTCAGTACTGATAAACAGTAATTACAATGACTGAGTATTTTGCTTTTGTTAAAATAGGAATTAGGCAAAAAAAACCCCACCATGATTCAGATGAAAGCATTTTGCTTTCATTTTTAGGTGCTCCTATTGACACAGAAATTGTGTGAGAAAGATCTTACAGCTTATTTTGATGGCATTGTAGGAGAAGATTGTTGGAAGAAATATCCATCTGGGTTCAGTTCCAAGTGGGGAGAAAGACACTGGAAACATGGAGGCTGATTGGAAATATGGTTTATTGATGGACAGGACCACATGGGTTTTAGGTCCTGGGCAGCTGACCACATGGAGTGGAGAGTGAGTGGTATTTATACCCTCTCTGGGCTTTGAACTTGAGCTTCCTGTTCCTGTGGTAAGGGCATGTATTCTACTAGTTGCTGTCAGACTCCCATGGGGCTATGCAGGGGTCATGTTTGTCCAGAAGTCAAGTTTGGTTGAAACTTGGAGGGTGATGATGTAATGAAGGGGCTTGGTTGTGCCATGTGGTGAGCTCTGCTGATAGATAATCCTATTATGTCCTGAAGGGTCATGTCTTAATCCCATCACCCTGGAGCTGGGGTCTTTTGTTTTGTAGATAGGCTGGCACCAAATATCTGCTGAAGGCAGGGAACTGCAGGGAGCTGCTCTTTGTCTTTAAAAACATATTTCTCCTTTTCTCATCCGGGGAAATATTATATTCTGCCTTTTTAACATTTCCTAAAGTATTTCATTCTTCTAAGAGTGGTGAGTGCTAACTTTCTTCACTATAGAGCCAGCTATGACCTCTACATAGCCCCTACATTACCCCATAGGAATCTGACAACAGCCAATAGAATATTACAGGACATATTCTTGCACAGGAACAGGAAGCTCAAATACAAAGCCCAAAGAAGGTATAAAAACCCACCCACTTTCAACTCCATTTTGTCAGCTGCTCAGAATCACGTGTGGTTGGTGGTTCTGCTTCATCAATAAACCATCACTCCAATCAGCCTCCATGTTTCCAGTGTCTTTCTCCCAGCTTGGAACTGAACCAGATGGGTATTTCTTCCAACACTAGGTTGAATCTCTCCTTGATAGTTTCCATCCATTATTCCTTGTCTGGCTTTCAGGTGCTTTGGAAAATAGCTTGACCCCCTCCTCTCTGTGGCAGCCCCTCTTTAAATTACTTAGCCTATGATGAAGGTGATGATGATGCACCAAGAAGTCCTTGTCAGCTCTTAGAGCTCACATATTTTTTCTCTGGCATCTATTCCTAACCTGATGTTTCAGATCTTCTAAGGTGCACCCACTGCTACTGTAATTGAATCTATTCAGCTGGTCCCCAATTTCAATGTAGATTTGTTTTGAACTTTTTTTCCTCTAATCCCTTCTCTCCAGCTTTAAGTATTACGGCAAATGACAAACTTCGGACAGAAACTCAACATTGCATACCCGATTTATTCTTAGTTGTGAAGAACTAAACTAGTGGAAGCATCAAAATGATCACTGAAGCAAATGGAAAAGATAGGCGCAAACTCGCCTCTACTGAATAAAAAGCAAATACGTAACAGCCGAATGACCATATACACAGATACATTTTAGAATATCTATATCGTATCTTATGATCCATCTAGTAATAGCGCGGCGCTACATATTAAATGCTGTCTCCTCTGCGCCCTATCGCAGGGGAAAGAATTCTCAAGGGTCTAAACCTTCCCCACCTTCTTCACTTCCGTATCTAAATACTGATGTGACCTTCGCTGGATACGAAAAGAAAGAGGCAGAGGACAACTCATGAGCAGTTCCACAGCAGCCTAGCTCAACAGCGAGCATGCTCAGTGCCTCTCTGACCTACTTGTGCAAGCTGAGTCCGGGGAGCTCAGTCTGCAGCTTTGCTGGGAGCACGCGGAAGAGAGCGTAAGTCAACAGGGACTGCGGTGGCGGCAGAAGCGCGAGTAGAAGGGTGCAACACCCTGAGGTTCCCCGGGAGAGCTAGTCCTTCTGCACCTGCTGGGCTCCAAAAGCCGAAATTACCCGGAAGTAGCTTCCAAATTTGCCTAAACGGCAGCTTTAGGGAAAGCTGTGGACAAGAAGACACATCGGCCAACGAAGCTGCCTCTTGGTAAACATTTCTGTCCGGTTTATCTCCATCCCTACTGGGAATCGCCGAACGTCCTGGCATTGGGCAATGCAGACAGGGCGCCCCACGCTAGGAGGTGGGGATCAAGTCAGGAGGGAGAGAGAAAGAGTGCCTTCGCCTCTTTCCCAACTATCCCTGATAGATTCGACCAGCAAAGGTTGTGGTGGGTGGGAACAAGAGAAGTATAAAGGGCGATATTGCAGAGGAAGATAGCGACGGCTCTTTGGTGGCTTCTTGCGTGCCAACTTCTGCGGGCGCAGCGCCCAAATCCATCGTTTGGGTTAATGAAAAACTGAGGCGGTAGTTGTCATGGGAATTAGTTTACGCGATGAAATTTGGTCAGCGTTTAAACCATTAGGCATAAGTTATCTATTCTTTTCCTTTTGTTCTGACTACTTTCCTAGAGCGAAGTTTGACTGGCCTCATCTGACTCTTGACTAGACATATGAGGCATCCTGCTTTCAGAAACTTAATGAAAATGGAAAATGAGAAGAAAAATATCCGGGGCTGGATTAGGAGCATATGAGCTGATACTTCTGTGAAAAGATTGTAAAATAAGAACCCTGTTGGTCTGTAGGAAAGGGCTGCAGAGGGGCAAAATATTTTCTCCTTAATCCTAGTCATATATTGTGTCTAAGACAAACTTGCTTCCCAACCAGAAGGCTTGAATTAAATCAGGGGAGAGGAGGTACGTGCCTTCCATCTCTTCCAGAGCTACAATTCCTAAAAACCTGAAATAGTTTGTGAATGCTAGGAGTTGTAGTTCAACAACATCTGGAGTGCCAGAGATTTTGTGTGCCTGTTTTAGAATATTAAAAATACCAATAAAAGCTCAGGATTGAACTGTGGGGTCCTTGCCGCTCTCTGGGCTTGGTAGTTTTCTTGCAGACATTTCATTACCAAACTAGGTAACATTATCAGTGCTAGTAGGGAGTGGCATTACGATTCAGAGATCACCAAGGACCCCACAATATTAAAAGTAGAATGCAATGGGACTCTAAAGAGGCCCATATAAGACAGGCAGATCAGCAACTGAGAGACTGCTTCAGATTTCTATTGATAGACATGGGAGAGTAGGGAGCAACCTCTGCTGACCCACTCTGGCTCTGATGCTTTCCAAGAGAGCAAAGCTTTAGATTGCCTTGTCCTTGCAACATCTTATTTTGGGAAAGTGTCTCTGGTTTAACAGCCCTAGAGCTTTACGCAGAAACAGAGACATGAGTTGACATCTATGCTGGAATTAAATATATTAAAAAACCAATAACAAGTGTATTTAAACTGGTGTCAGTGTTTTCACTTGGGAAAAAACTGAATAAATATGATAACTAGCATTGAGGTTGACCAGGTATTCACACTTATTGAGACCAAGGCAAATTCAGTTGATTAAGTACAGATAGTCTTCAACTTACAACCATGATTGGGATCAGAATTTCCTTTGATAAGCACAGTAATTAAGTGAGTCACACCTCATTTTATGACCTTTTGCTCATGATCATGAAGCAAATCTCTGCAGTTGTTAAATGAATTATGCGCTCATTAAGTGAATTCCCCCATTAAGTGACTTTACTTGGCTAAACCAGCTGGGGAGATCGCAAATAGTGATCATTTGTGGTGACCCTGGGATGCTGCAACTGTTGTAAATGCACGCCAGTTACCAAGCACCCAAATTTTGATCATGTGACTGGGGATGGAGCTATAGTCATAAGTGTGAGGAATTGTGTGTTACTTTTTTCAATGCCATTGTAACTTTGAACAGTCACTAAATGAATGATTGTAGGTTGAGGACTACCTATATGGCACAAGAATAAGTGCAAATGAAGCCAGTCACACATCTCTCACTATCAAGTATGAAAGCATACCTAAAAGCACATTATGCTTCACAATTTTGCTCTTTGTTTTACCATTAATACTGTAAATTTGCTATGGTGCAGTAATTGGTTGCCAAAAACTGTAGGTGGCTAACACTTGTTTCACAACTAAAAGAGACAGCTGGGATTCTTAGTACAATTTAGTAAGAGCAGAATGTCATCCGCCTGGCTAAGCTCGGTAGGTTGTATATTTATTTTGAGATGATTAATCAATTTCCATTCTTATAGTTGTGTTACCTCCTAAACATTGCGCCTTGGATCTTTTTCAGGAAGTTTCTCCATACATGCTGCTTCTCCCTGCAAACACCTGTTTCTCCTAGAGAGGAGAATAATTGCTCCTGAGATTATGGGACTGGACTAGGATAGGGGAGTTGTTTAGGAAAGGGAAACAAAGGTTAATATCCATGAAATTTCCTAAATTAACTTATCTTAGGAACCAAGCTAATTATAATTATAATTATAATGTAAACAAGAGTATAGTAACATCTAAAGGGGGGAGGGAAGCATTAACATAATGCACAGTAAAGTTCTCAAAATATTTTTTTGAAATGGGATTTCAGAAAAAAGAAACAACTGTACAGTTCCGTATATGGAAAATTGATTTAGGCTATTTCCCATCCATTGGTTCCTGATGTTTTATTTAAACTGGACATTTCAAAGTTTGAACCTGGGAAGTACTGGTAGAAGTTGTCGGTGCTCCATCACTGGAGGTTTTTAAGAAGAGATTCAACAGCCATTTGTCTAGAATGATATAGGATCTCCTGCTTTTGCAGGAGGTTGGACCAGAAGACCTCCAAGACCTCCAAGGTCCCTTCCAATTCTGTTATTCTGCTATATAAGGATTGGGGAAAGCTGTTTCAGTTACCATAGCTTATCAAATTTGATATTGGGAAATACTCAAATGATTTTTTTTTAAAACATAATTTCTCTCCAATTATTTAGTGGCAAAACACATGCAGAAGATTCCATTATGCCATCTAAACTTCTGCAGAGCCCTCAGTATGGTCTGCCTAGCAAGCCAAGGACATAATTAAGAGTAATGTTATATTATATTAAAGAGCAATCATAAACATAAATTTTTCCCCAAACAAAAGCTGATAAAGGGTTGGGAAAATTAATTGCCATATGGAAACTTTCTAGCTTCTGGAAAAAACAACAAAAATTAATGGGAGCCTACAATCTCTAATTATTAACTTGAAATAGTTCATTTTCTGAATTCATTATAACTCATTTCAAATTATTTCTAACATCCTAAGCACAAAATTAATAATTTCACTACATGTATTTCATGAAATAAAAATAAAGTAGGGAAAAATAAGTACCTTCTGTTGCATAAAAATGAAAAAATGTTCAAGAACGTTAAATTTTAGTCAGAACTGACCAAAATATTAATTACTAATGCTTTTCTTCAATGATTGGTGACAGGAGTGTGTGTGCAAAACAGAAAAGAAATATGTGTAAGGAAGCTTGACCAAGTCATACTGTACATAATATGCTATAGTCTAGTCTAACATAGTCTAGTGCAGGGGTATCAAACTCAAGGCCCTTGGGCTGGATCTGGCCCGCAGGTGCTTAGATTTGGCCCAGAGAGCCATCCTGGAAACGGTGAAAGGAAAAGGTTCAGCTCACGGTGCCTCTGCCAGGGAAAATGGAGTTTGGGAGGGCCGCCCGCCTCTGTTTTTGCTGGCAGAGCATTGCAGAAGGCCATTGCAGCCTAAAACGGAGCTGGCAGAGCACTCGGGCCTCCACAGGTGCCCCCAACATGAGTGATGTTGAGCTGGCCATGACCCCCCTCCAACCCCCCCAAGGTCAAACACAACCCTGACGCAACCCTCAATGAAATCAAGTTTGACACCCCTGGTCTAGTGAATAGACACTAGACTATAGAATAGACTAGTTTATATTCACTAGACTACACTAGACCAAAATAGTCTAATGAAAAAAAGAATTAGGGGCATCATTGTAGCAGTGTTCCAATATCTGTGGTGCTGCTACAAAAAAGAAGAGGTAGACCTATTTTCCAAAGCACCAGAAAGCAAGACAAGAAACAATAGATGGAAGCTAATCAAAGAGAGAAGAAATCTTAGAACTAAGGAGAAATTTCCTAACAATGAGAACAATTAACAATTGGAACAGCTTGCCTTCAGAAGTTGTGGATGCTCCATCACTGAAGGCTTTTAAGAAGAAACTGGACAGCCACTTGTCTGGAATGATAGAAAGCAGGGGTGTCAAACTGGACTTCATGGAGGGCTGGATCAGCACTGTAGTTGTCCTCCACCGGCCATCCAGGGCAGGAGGAGACGGGACTGATATCCTCCTGCAGCACCCTGTTGGCCAAAATGGGCCGTGGGTAATGCAGGAGGCCATCCAGGCTGAAAGCGGGCTACGCGGGGGCCACCTGCGCCCCTGTGACTCATTTTCACTAGCAGAGGCACCACGGCCCAGTCCTTTGCTATTTCCATGCCGACCCCATGGACCGGATCTAAGCACCCTGCGGGCCAGACCTAACCTGCAGGCCCTGAGTTTGATACTCCTGATACAGACACCCCAGCTTGAGCAGGGGGTTGGACTAGAAGACCTCCAAGGTCCTTTCCAACTCTGTTGTACTGTATTTCCTGTCCTACCCCAGATGAATACTTACAACCCCATACCTGTAAGATGTATAATGGGTCTTTCCCAGGAATAGAGCCGTGGTGGTGCAATGGTTAGAATGCAGTATTGCTGGCTACTTCTGCTGACTGCCGGCTGCCTGCAACTTGGCAGTTTGAATCTCACCAGGCTCAAGGTTGACTCAACCTTCCATCCTTCCGAGGTGGGTAAAATGAGGACCTAGATTGTTGGGGGCAAGAGGCTGACTCTGTAAACTGCTTAGAGAGGGCTGTAAAGCACTGTAAAGTGGTATATAAGTCTAAGGGCTATTGCTATAACAGCTGCCACCAATTAGACATTTATATCTACTCTGAAATATCACATAACTCCTTTTATAATATAACAATTTTGGGTCTTATAATAAAGTGCTAAATCACTACTACTGTTGCAATTTAGAAGTTGTCTTTAGAACATATTGAGGAAAGTAAATGAATCAAAGGTACTAACTTTTGATAAGAATAACATAGTATTTAGTTTATATTACAGAAAAGTAATATTTATAGGTCTTTGAAGAATACTGATTAATTAGAGCTCCAGTCACTTTACTAAATACTTGCTATGATTTTTTTTTTTTATTGAAAAAGTTTTATACAAAGTTTTCAAATTTATCCCCTTCCCCCATC
>JANHFL010179469.1:0-10092 GCA_032468155.1 Oxyrhabdium leporinum
GCCTTTTGTTCTTGCAAAGCTACCATAATGGGCTTTTAAATACTTTTGCTATTTGAATAAGCTAGGCATTCTTAGAATTAAAAATAAGGCTGAACTGATCTTCACATACCTATAAGGAATCTGGCTGCTTCTCTTTGCTTCTGAAACTGCGGCTGCCTAACACAGCTGGAAACGGCAGGAGGTGGGGTTGGGCAGGGCAGGGCCAGCCAGGAGTGGGATTTGGAAGTTTGCTGAACTGCGCAGAATCTTAGCTAGAGGATCACCCGAACCCTTGTGAACCCCCAGCAGCCCACCCCTGGTGACATATCACAACTTTTTCCACCTTTGCTAAACTGGGCATGGCCATGGTCAGTGCGTGACACATCCGGCCGGGGGGCTGCGGGTTTGACAGACCTGTTGTATAGCATACAGACAGCAATGGTGGATGGACTGCCTGTGGTGTCTCAGTGATCATAGTTCATTTTTTATTTTCTTGTTTACTTTCCAGTTTCTCTGTTTGAACTACTTGAAGATCTCTTGTTTCCCCTCTTTCTGGCATTACTGTGTTTCCCCCAGCCTCAGTGTCATTCTTTGGAAATGCTCCTGTTCAGTTTTGCTGCAAGAGAAGTCATACAACAAGAATCATTCTTATATCCAGGAGTGGGATTCTGCCGGTTTGGACCGGTTTGGGTGAACCGGTTGTTCCGGTGATGAGTTGGCCCCGCCCACCTGCCCCAGCCCTAGTCTGTGCTTTATTTCCTTGTTTTGCAGCTTTGCTGATTCGCACAGCACAGCAAATTGCCATGCATCAGCTGTTTTACACACCGGGGCTGCAGTGGAAGGTGAGTTCTATAGCTAAAAATGGGCTTTTGTAAACGCTGTGTGCGTGCAAAGCATGCATTTGGCGCGCAGGCACACAAAGTGCGCACTCACTGAACTGGTTGTTACACCGGTTGAATCCCACCACTGCTTATACCCCCTATTTCTTAGCATGTCTTTTAGATTGCTAGGCTATGGAAGGAAGACAGAATAAAGATAAAGCAGTGAAGTCCCTTGACTAGTAGACTAGCCACTGGAATTGGTGCCTTAGGCAAACTATGAAATCAGTCCCTCAGACCCATAGAAATACTTGTAATTTTTATTTGATTGTATCCTCCTGTTCTTTAGTAACTTACTTAAAACCCAGCTCATCTCATGGATGGATCATATCTGAATTAAGCCTTTTCCTCCTGATCCTAGTGATCCTAATTAAGAAGCCCAATTCTCTACTTTTGCAATAAGCTCAGTACTGGGAAGATAATTGTTTTCCTATTGCTGTAGGCAGAACTGTTAACAAAATCTCGATAATAGGAGGATTTTCCTTCACCTCATTTTCCTCAAGGAGAAAGCAAGACTGAACCTTCCCCAAAGAATTCTGAGAATGATAGTGATGTCTGCCTGAACGAAAACAGATGTGTCTGCAGAGATAAGAGGAAGTTTATACAAGTTATATGTGAAAATAAGGTTATGTGACAAATTGGAAAGAGAATTGTGTTATGGTTCACCCATCTGTTTGTGTAGTTCTGCAAAAACCAACAAAGTACAAAAAAACCCTCTGCTCTTTGAGTAGGAAAAACAGTACAAAGTACAGTCTGAATCTTTTTTTTGTGTATTTTAGGAAAATAAATGGAAAATAATTTTCTTCTATTAAAATATATTCTTATGTTAAGATATAATTGGTCCCACATATCATTCACATGACATGTAAATATATCATATTGTGAAATAGAAATCTAAGAATTATAATTTATAGGTCTTCTGTTTATGTCTTCTGTTATTTGTGAACCAGTCAGTTGTGAGTTATTCAACTATGGTTGAAGAACATAGTAAATAGTAATAGTAATAAACCGAATCACAGTGTGGTTTTCAGAGCAACCTCTTTTTGTAATATTTTGCCTTAGAAGTCAAAATGGAGTAAAGTGGGAATATATGAAATAAAATAAAATACTTATATGCATTTCCAACGTCTGGCAAACAGTTCCTCAAAATGCAAGGGTTGTACAATCTTCCAAGTCCTTTTTCTACAAAATCAAGTAGCTCTTGATTATATTGTACAAGTGACAATTCAAATGATTTGATATTGGTATAAAATATGGATATTCATATATTGCCACTATTACGTATCTGATATTTTTAGATTTGCAATATAATAATTTCTTTTTTAAAGAATTGCCTAAGGAGCCTAGATTTATGCATGCCTTTCTCCTATAAAGAGTAAGTATTTGGTCTCCCAACCTGATGTGAGACAGTAGTTCCTTTCAGCCTCAATCTGCATGGCCTACATCTTGAGACCATCAGATTAAGGCACGGGCTTCAAACTTGCAACATTGTCATGTGACGTATCACGACTTTTCCCCCATTTGCTAAAGTGGGGATGGGCATGGATATATCTATATCTATAGCTATAGCTCTCTCTCTCTCTCTCTCTCTCTCAAAGCCGAGGCTGGGCCAAGCCAGCGAGCTCTCCTTGGGGCTCTCCCACAGTGGAGGGTTTCCCACAGGGAGCCACAAAACCTGAGTAGGCGTGGCTGAGGGGTCATGTGACTGGGTGGAAGTGACCTAGAGTTGGTTGCGCCCACCCAGGTTTTGTGGCCCCCAGTATTTGCTTTTATGTGGGAAATGGTCCAAATGGCTCTGAGTGTTTAAGGTTGCAGACCCCTGACCTAAAGAGACAAGAGGGGAGTTTGAACGAGTGTCTGGCTGATTTACATAGCACACTTAATCTTATTAGTTCAAGATCTAGAGGCTGAAACTGCAAAATTTACTAAGTTTGGTTGATTTAATCCTAGCTATGTTTTATGATTTAGCAAGTACTGTGTAAATCCAGAAAATTAAGAACCAAGAGAATTGAAGTATGTGAAGCGTGAACTTAGCCATGTGTCCAACTCCATTACTTACTCCATTAAACCAAGTTAAAGTATCCCTGATAAACAGGTACACAATCTCTGCTTGAACACTGACTCGAAGGCATACACACATACACAAACTGTTTCCATGAATATTGAGGCGTGACATCTCTCATCGGTTTGTCACGGTGTCGTTCAGCTTCCCGACAATATTTTGGCATCCAAGCAAAGCGCTTGCTTCAAATCAGTTCCTTTCCCTTTTGGACCAAGTGAAGATTTCAGCTTCACGGCTACCGCTGCGCTTTGACGGAGAATGCCCTACCTAGCTACAAAGAATACTTCTGAGTAGGAAGAATACTCAGAAGTTAGGAAATCTAGAACGGGCCAGATATATCAGCCGAGGCGAAGTAACAGAAGCCAACCGCTGCGTGGGCGAGGCGTGGCGGGTCAGGCTGACCGGCCACGCCTCTTTCTCGGGCCACGCCCCCTGGAGGCGTACCGCGGAAAGGGGCGCGATGGATGAAGGTGCGCTGCTCCCCCGAGAAGCGCATTCGGGAGAGGAAGACTCCGCGGATCCCTCGCGGCTCCGTCGCGGGCGCTTGCTCCAGAGGAGAAAATGGAAGCGAGGGCAACTAAACGGCTGCTTCTCGCAACCCCTGGTGAGTCGGGCAGGGCAGGGCGTCGATTGCCCGCAGTAAAGATGGTGGTGTTTCCTGTTTTCGCTGTTGCGGGAGAGGATTCCCTTGCTATACCGCTCGCTCTTTAACCCGGCGGCTTCTGGCTGTGCCCGTTTTTCCTGCTGGCCGCGTCTGCCGGAGCTCCCCGTCTCTCCTTTCCCCGAGCCGCTTCTTTTCTCGGCGCGTGCTGCGGTGATGTCGGGGAGGCTTGCAAAAGCCTCCCCGAGCTCGGGTTTCCTAGCCCAGCCGAGTTTGGCGAGCGGAGAAAGATCCGTCCTTCGGATGAAAACACGGGTGGGAAAGCGTGCAGGGATTTGGGGAGCGAGGAAACGCGCTTCTGAAGCGAAGTTGCCCTAAGTGCCGTTTAATGCTTGGTTTCCCTCTTGCCCTCTAAAGCGAACCTGCGCTGTCTTCGGAAATCCTATGGACTCTTCCGGACCGAATCGCTTTTGCGTCTTCTTTATTCAGGGGTCCCCCTATTTGCGTGACCTCTCGGCTCCCGGGCGGGGTTTTTCGGGAGAGGTCTCATTCTCCTTTTGAATCCCATTTCGGCGCTTGATCATGTAGTGCTGTCCTCTTACCCCTCATTTTAGCCCCGAGCCTGCTTCTCTCCAACACCTTAGAGCCATTGTAAACTGCCCCTCGTTTGTCCATCTCACCCAGTCCTACTGGCAACAGGATTCCGGGGTCTCAGAGACCCCTTCCCTGTCGTCTGATTCGTTTAATTCATCAGGGATTGAACCTCGGGTTTTCCTGCTTGTAAAATATTTGCTCCACCGCGTAACTGTGGTAAATGCCCTAATGTCGGCTTAATTTAAATGACAATGGCCAATACCTTTAAATTCCTTAAAATAGTTCAAGGGCTGTGGACAGATTAAACAAGGAAACTGTCCCAACCCGAAAGTCTGTAGAAACCTGTCCCAACCTGAGCTCACCTTGTGGTTCATACAATCCAAGCTATCTCTTGACACCATTGCTTGAAAGTGAAACGTGATGACTTTCAGTTTAGAGGAAATTGTTTCTGGAACTATTATTATATAAATAATAAACGTATTACTTTATTTCTGTTTTGTTGGAGACAGGGAGGAAATTAGTGAAAGTAACATGACTCTCCCTGAATCTTACTGGGGTTTTTTCCCCCTTGGGATGGAGAAGTTTGCAAGTGTGTGTGTTAAATTAACATGATGTAATGTAACTGATTTAAATCACAGGATAGCAAAAATCAGAAACTATCTTAAGAAACAGAAGAAGAAATGGATGTTGATTATATGCAAATCCATTAAATGTCCATATTAAAACATATAAAAATGCTATATGCAGACATCTAGAAATAAGTTCATACAATTTCCCAAGCCTATACAATACAGGTAGTCCTCGACTATTACCACAATAGAGCCCAAAATGTTTGTTTCTAAGCAAGGCAATTGTTAAGTAAATTTTGGCCCACTTAATGACCTTTTTGCTACAGTTGTTAAGCGAATCACTCAATTGTTAAGTGAATCATGTGGTCATTAAGCAAATCTGGCTTACCCCATTGACTTTGCTTGTTGGAAGCTAGCTGGGAAGGTTACAAAAGGTGATGAAATTACCCCTGTCATAAATACATGCTAGTTGCCAAGGGTCCGAGTTTTGATCATGTGCCCATGGGGATGCTGCAACGGTCATAAGTGTGAAAAACAGCCATAAGTCAGTTTTTCGTTGCTCTTGTAACTTTGAATGCTCACTAAACAAATGATGGTATGTCAACGACTACATGTATGATTTGCTGTAAAAAAAAGCCATCAAATGCATCACCATGAGAAAGGGGGGAGGGAAGGGGGGTGTCTATAGCAATTTCTGTTACAATCTTTGCAGCAAAGGATTGACACAAAATGAAAAATGGCCAAAGTTCTATGCAAGATGATTTAATAGTCCTATATTGACCAAAGTTATTAATTCTCTAATACGGTCTTGCTAAAATTGGCAGCTCTTTGAAAGCAGTGGGAGTTTAAGCTTCTTTGGAAGAGGTGGAACGGATTGTTACTGAGGCTGATTGCTGAAACATGACATACCAATATTAAAATGTATTCAATTGTTTGCCAATTCACTTCCGTTCAGTTCCAATTCTAGTATGGTCTACAAAACGAGTGGCTCCAGAAGAAGGTCGTATAGGTGGTGATTCTAATTGTTTTATTTTATTTTACATTGAACATTTGTTTCTCTTGAACTATGAGCATGTTTTAAAATATTTTGAAAGTACTGTTTAAGAAAACAGAGATAGAAATAAGTATCTTTCAAATAAATAGTAACTACCATGTTGGAATTACACTTTCCAGAACTTAAAATTTAAAAAATAAAATTATCTGGCATAAATATAACATTACCATGCCAAAAGATAAGTGTCTATTATTCCCTGGGGAAAGCCTTCATTTGCTTCCTTCTCCAAGCTAATACAGCTAATTTAGCATCGTACTGTTTACTAAGCAACCTTCCCTATGATGATACCCTCAGATACAGTGGTGCTTAAAAGTTTGTGAAACCTTTTGAATTTTCAATATTTCTACATCAATATGTCCTGAGACATCCGTTCTCCACACAAGTCCTAAAACTAGATAAAGAGAAGGCAAGAATATATTTGTTCATTTATTTATAGAGGAAAATGAGCCAAAACTCTCAACTCATTCACCCTTGTTGCAGTCCTCATTTATTCCCTCTGTATCATCCTCTTTCAGCTGATCACTCACATATCAACCATTCATTCTTGGCCCACTTTCTTCTTGTTTTGTCGCACACACAACACAAATAACTCCTTCCCACTATAGTTTTTTTTTCTTGATATTCCAAACTCTTGTTATATAACAAGGTAGAGATACACACATTTATGCTGTCTTTGTTTGTTTTAAAGGTTTCTTTTAACACTGTGAATATTTATATATCTTAAAATTATTCAGTTTATTTTATTTAGTATATGGCATATCACACTTGGACTAGCAATATATATTAACTTTTCACCTAGATTAATAAACACAATAAAATATAAATGTTAAAAAAAATCTATGTTCAAATATCAGTGCCTAGGCCATCTAACCATTGAAGTGCAGCATCGTTTATATTTTTTAAAAAAATCAGTTACTGGACTGGTATATGCCCTCAGTTTATAGCCAGTCATAATGTGAACTACAGTTTGACGTGGGACCCCGCGGTCACACTGACAGGAGGATACTCTGTCCCATTTATACAGTGAGTCCCAGCAGAGGTATGAGGTGTGAATCCTGTTGAGGATTGTCCATTGCTGACATGTTACTTCATAGCCTGGCACCTTTTTTGTGGGGTCATTTATGTTTTTCTCTGTCTGTGCATTCAGTGACGCATTTGGCTTTAATTGGGAATTGATGTTAAAGTTGTTCGGCAAATGTTGTGCCAGTGGGGGCTTCCTGGATTTGAGTCTTCCGGTTGATAAATGAGGAAGGTCGGCATGTACTGATAGGAGTGAGTTGCTCATAATTTTTTCTGTATTCTCTCATAAGTGCATTTTGCCTTTGTAAAGCTGGCAGTGCTATTTGGCTCAGAACAGGAAGACAGCTAGTCAGAGTGGTTTTAATACATCCGCTTATAATCCTCATAGTGTTGAGTCTGGCATCTAACTTACTAGTATGGCAGCTATTAAGCCACGCAAGGGCACAGTATTCTGCTTCAGAGAAGACAAATCCTAGTGCTGATGACCTCAGGGTGGCAGCTGAAGCTCCCCATTAATTCCACATAATTTCTGGAGTATGTTGTTCCTATTATTGCAGGAGAGAGTCCATTACTCCACGGTACTTTGGATGGGGATCATAGGGGAATAAGTTGTTGTTTAAGTAGACCTTCAGGGCTTCATATGCTAGTTTGTTGTTAAGGTGGAAGCATGTAGTTACTGTTTTGCTGGTGCTAGAAGTGAGCCTCCAGTCAGTGAAGAATTTTCTCAAGATTTTATGATTTTGGGACAGGAGGCTCACAGCCACTTCCATGTGTTTTTCTTCTACTGCTATTATCAAATTATCAGCATATCCAAATTTGCATTCCCTCGTTGCCGGCATATCTGATAAGTTGAATAGTGTACATGTGCCATTACAGAGCTATGTGGGAGGCCATTGTTTAATCTTCTTTCCTCACTTATGTTTTATCTGAAAAGACTTTCTAAATATTTAAGGGTCACTCTGGATAGGACCCTAACATATAAGTAGCACTATACCAACACTAAACTGAAAGTCAATGGATGAAATAACGTCCCCAGAAATTAATGAGCTCTACCTGAAGTGCCAAACAAATGTCCTTAAGAAAACAACTCTAGCTCTTTGCTACTCAGCAGATGAATACACCTGCCCAATCTGGTATAAATCAGCACATGCTGGGAAAGTAGATGTTGCTCTGAATGAAGCTTGTAGAATTATTATTGGATGCCTTAAACCTATCCCTCTATATAAGATCCACTATCTATCTAGCATTGCCCTACCTGATGTTCACAGAAAAGCAGCAGCAGCAGCAGCAGCACACACAGAGAGATTCATATCATCAATGTCTGGACAACACTCTCTCTATGACCTACAACTATCTCAGCAGAGACTGAAATCTAGAAAAAACTTCCTTAGGTCAACATAAAATTTTGAAGAATTTGAAAGCAGAGTGGATCTATGGAAAGCTACAAAGAACCAATACTAGATGAAACAAGAGCTGGTACCTGGATCTGATGAAAGTTGGGAAGTATGGAAATCATTGAATTGACTGTGCATGGGTAACAAAATCCAGAGACATTCTGAACATGGGGTTATCCGGTGGCTTCTGTTCTTTGTGATTGTGGTGACATGCAGACTACAACATCTGCCCTTTGTATCCCAATCAGTGTACATTTGAGGACCTCATGACAGTACAACAGAAAACAATTAATGTTAGTTTCTGAGCAAGATCTGTTTAATTAATTTGTATATATTTTAATTTTGTATTTTATATTTTGTCATATAGTATTT
Organism: Oxyrhabdium leporinum; assembly: GCA_032468155.1. Taxonomy (NCBI): domain Eukaryota; kingdom Metazoa; phylum Chordata; class Lepidosauria; order Squamata; family Cyclocoridae; genus Oxyrhabdium; species Oxyrhabdium leporinum. The sequence goes on from JANHFL010179469.1 coordinate 8,524, forward strand.
TAATTGTGATGCTTATGACATGAATAAACAAACATCTGAAAGGATCTATCACTTATTATGTTATTAATAAGTTGATAGAGATTTTTGCAGGGGATAACATGGAACATTTGTATAACAATCCTTTCAAACGGTGATGTATGCTGCAGTTAGGTAAACAAAAATGGCCCTAGTTTTGAGGCCTTGTTGGAATCCTGCTTCAATATAGCCTGTTAGGCTTATCACCTGGTCTACACATCTCCAGTCTTGTTATCCATGGGCAGATGTTCATCTATTGTGGTACATATACTGTTTATAATTAATCTTTCCAGGAGTTTGTAGCAGGAGCACAAAAGGATGATTGGGTGGTAGCTTTCAATTCTGTCTTGTGGTTTGCCAGGTTTTAGAAGTGATATTATTTTAGCTTTTTTTAATTCTCGTGGGAGGCAGCTGTACATCTGAGGAAATTTACCAATCCAATTCCATGTGCACTTCCTGGAGTTTATCAGGAATTCTAGATTAATGCCAGCGGAGCCTGGTGCTTTACCAAATTTCAGACTTATAAGAGCACAGCAAATCTCTGCAATTCACTGAAGAAATCCACCTTTTTACAATAGATTTTCATGTGAGACAGAATAAAAAAGATAGAATAACTTTAGAATAACTTTATTGTCACTTTAAATGTATGCTAATCGGCACACATTAAAATGAAATTTCATTGCATACAGCTCTCAAAAGGTTACCACCTCCAATATATACTACATAAACATGACCAAATAAATAAATAAATGCTAAATTATGCATATATCCACATACCCACATATATGACACAGAGAAACAACACAGTCTAGTCTGGATGTGTACACGTACATGGCAAGAAAAGCAAATCTTGCGAGTTTACCAGATGGATGCCATAGGAACAAAGCTGTTACAGAATTTGGTACTCCTGCTAGAAGTACTTTGAACCTCCTCCCAGAGGGGAGCAACAGAAACAGACCGTAAAGTGGGTATATAGGGTCTCTAACAATGTTTTGACCTCTAAGCACATAGTGCTTATAAGCAGTATCTTGAATAACAGGAAGCTGTTTTAAGATCGGGCTGAAAAACCTGCAAGACACTGGAGGGTAGTGGCTGTAGAAAAGGCCAAAGAATATGAGACATTATTGTAGGTGATGGTATATTCAATTTATCGTAATGGAAAGAGTGAAAAATAGTCTAATGTACTTTATCAATTATAGAAAGGCCTTTCATCACATTGATCACATCAAATTGTGGATAGTCCTTAGAAGAATGAGAATACCAAAACAACCTACAAACAGGTCAGGAAGGCACAGTATGGAGAGAACATGACGAAATAGAACATGATAAAGATCAACCATCAAAAGCAAAGGAACAAGCAGTCAAAAAATATACTGCACACTCATGATGAGACTCAGTTACAGTGGTAATGGGTGCATTGTTGGAAGGTTAAGAACAGATCATCATGAATAAAATCTATGTGTTTGTTAAGAGATGTCATGTAATGGCATATAGTCAATCAATGAAATTACTACCATGTTTCTCAGAAAATAAGACTGGGTCTTATTTTCTTTT
>JANHFL010179529.1:0-10091 GCA_032468155.1 Oxyrhabdium leporinum
TTATTTTGAGGGGACAGCACATTTACACTGTTATACAAGCTGTATACTCACTACTTTACATTGTAGCCAAGTGTCATGTATGTTTTTTTTTCTGGGAATCTACACTTTAGACATATAATAATAAAACCCACACAAAAAGAGAGATTTAATTTTCCCAATTGGAATACTTATCACAGAATATAAGAATCCAAGTTACTTCCAACACTAGTCATGAAATTTCCTAAAGTGTAGATATACTAGAGTAATTTTTGACCAAATTCTAGGTATACAGCTAAGGAGGGCTCCACAAATTTACATAATTAATCTTACTTCATGAACAACTACATACAAAATACATGGATGTGTCTGTGTACTTGTGCTTCTTGTTAGCAAAACCTGTCATAAGTATTTTGAAAATCGGTTTTAAAATTTCTCAGGATATTAAAAGAAAAACATTTACTGACTAATGTTTTAAGTTCATCAGTTAGTTTTCCACATAGTAAGTGATCATAATCTTTTGTGCAAGACAGGTAGAATGATAGAGTGGAAAATGATACAACAAAGGGAAATTAAAATATTTACCATAGTTAACTTTGGAGCAGCATAAACTCAAAATAGAAAGTTTTAATATTATTTCAAATATGGAAACTGAAGCTAGTCCAGAAATCAGTGATGCTGTTTAGTGAATCTGTAACACTATTGTTGCAGTTGTTGCCTGTTGGATTCTAAGTGCAATTCAAGATGCTGGTTGTCAGCTTTCACCTTTTTATGATACAGGATTGGGATATCTGTAGGACTGCAACTCTTCTTCCAGTAACATCTACAACTCATAAGAATAAACATGCTTCCCTCTGCATTCCCATCACCCGAATCACCGAAACATGCCTTCTCTATCCTCCACCTTCTGATAAGAGCTGTGGTAGCGCAGTCATGGGTGGGATTCAAAAACTTCAGCAACGGGTTCACTGCCAAGTTGCTGGGTGGGCATGGCCATGTTGGGCGTCGCCTAGTTGGCCTTCTGCACCACGGTGGGGGGTGGGGCTGCCCCATGCGCCCCACACCGGCTTACCTCAGGGCCACCACAGCCAGGCCACACAGACCCTTACACCTGCCTGACTTCAAAGCGGCAGCCCCAACAGCCGCGGCAGCTACAACAGCCTCAGCAGCAGGACCATGCATGGCCACTGGCCCACTTCTGCTTGCTCATGGCCACAAAGGAGCAGGAGGCCAAGCAACGCACTGGTGCTGCAGCCACGAGGTGGGGGCGGGATAGAGCTGCCCCATGCACCCTGCATTGGTTTACCTCAGAGCCTCTGCAGTCAGGCAATCAACACCCCAACACCTGCCTCCTCTCACAGCCACGGCATCAGCATGCCACTCGGCCTCCTGCTCTGTTATGTCCACAAAAAAGCAGAAGAAGTGGGCCGGCAGCCACGTGGGCTCCTGCCGCACAAGGCTGCGAGTGCTGCTGCTGTGAGGCAGGTGTCAGGATGAGGATGTCCTGGCTGCAGGGGCCCTGAGGTAATCTTGTTTGGGGCACGTGGGTCAGCTCCACCCCCCTGCCTCACCTTGTGGCTGCGGTACCATGAGCAACCAGATGGAATGGGTAGCTGGCTGGCTGTGCAGGCTCTTACGTAGGGGTTATTTTGTGGGTAGGGCTAATATTAGGAGCACATAAAAAACTGCTACGACTTATTTTCAGGATAGGTCTTATTTTTGGGAAACGGGGGGTCTTTATTAGCTTCTTTCTTGCCTATCTACTACATTGAAATATTAATAAAATATATAGCGCTGCTGTGAACCAGGCTGAAAATGGACACATTATTTCAGTACCAATTGTTCCTATTTGAACAACTGCAAAAGGGGAAAAAATTACAAAAGCGAACGGGGACTGGATGGTACTGTATTTTTAATGCTCCCATCAGACAAATAAAAACAGAGAGCCAATTTGGTCTAGTGGTTAAGGCAAACGGCTAGAAACGGGGAGCTGAGTTCTAGTTCCACATTAGCCATGAAAGCCAGCTGGGTGACTTGGGGCCGCTCACTCTTTTTTAGACCAACCTACCTCACAGGGTTGTTGTTGGGAAGGAAATGGGAGGAGGAAGGTTTGTTGGATATGTTCGCCACCTTGAGTCATTTGCAGAAATAATAAAGGCAAAAAATATATATAAACAAACAAATAAATGAGAAAGTTAATGCAAAGAGTCAAAAGAGCTACTGTGGAAATGACAATGGGAACTATATATCAAAGAGCTAATGAAAATGGAATCCAGGGAAACTGCAGAAATAGAAACCAAATTATTGAGGGAAGAGGGGGGGGAAACAAGGAGAAATCAACTTTAAGTATCATTCTTCGGAACTAAGGAAAACAGAAGACCTCACTTCCTGATTGATCTAAGATAGTTGATGATATGCAAAGGGAACATGCTACTCTCAGACCTTGCAGCTTATAGATAACAGCTTTTAAAATGCTGCAAAAACCCCCACTGGAGGCTTAAGCAATCTTCAATATTGTGTCATTCAGATAGATCCAGCGCAATGATAATCAAATGAAACTGGGACTTGTTGATGTTGGATTGCTGAACGGAAGCTTGACCTTTTATTAAAAGGCCCTACCGATCCAATGAAGCTCTGCTCTCCCCAGCTTGTCAACAACAATTCTAAACTTAGAAACAAATACAAATCACTCAGTTGTCCTGTTTGCATGATGTTGTTGGAAGAAATATCCATTTGGTTCAGTTCCAAGCTGGGAGAAAGACACTGGAAACATAGAGGCTGATTGGAAAGAGGGTCCATTTATTGATGAGGCAGAACTGCCAAGCACATGGTTCTGGGTAGCTGGCCACATGGAGTTGTGAGTGAGGGCTATTTATACCTTCTGTTGTGCTTTGAACTTGAGCTTCCTGTTCCTGTGCAAGAAAATGTATTCTACTGGCTGCTGTCAGACTCCCATGGGGCTATGCAGGGGTCTTAGCTGAGGTTGTCTGAGCTCCCAGGTTTGGTTGAAGCTTGCTGGATGATGCAATGCCTTTACATTGTGCCATGTGGTGAGCTCTGCTGCTAGATGGGTTAATCCTATTATGTCTTGGAGGGTCATGTCTTAATCCCATCACCCTGGAGCTGGAAGTCTTTTGTCGTGTAGATAGGATGGCTCAGTCCTGCTGGGGCTATTATGAAAGGTGGAGGCTGCTTTCCAAGAGCGTGTATCTCCTTTAGGGAAATATAATATTCTGCCTTTTTTAATATTTCCCAAAATATTTCATTCTTCTAGGAGAGGGATGGGTGCTAACTTTCCACAATGTATACTTGAGGAGGATAGGCAGATTATTAATCCCTCGAGGTGCTACTTTAGCCCTTCCAAAATCCCAAAGAGCTTTAGGATTAAACTAACTTCCCCACTGCACTCAACTATTCTGCCATGCCATGTGACTTCCTAGGGGGTCAAGTGTCCCATCTTCTGTCCATCACTGAGACGATGCCCCAACTGGATCTATCTAGGAAGCATCTGTGGCTGCTTTCACATTCACATCTCTCACCCTTCATCACCATAGTCATAGGAGAAGGGGAAGAAAACAGGACGGATAGGTGTGCTTTTGGCTCTGCCCATAGTGGCTACAAACCATGATTACAGTGCAATTTTCCTTCCTGTTCCTGAGGACTGAAAAAAAATGTTGCTGTTCATCTGATGGGATCATCCATGATTATGTGCATTGCTTGGAAGTCAGCTGGATCACTGGGTCAGCTTCGTTCTATGTTCAGAACCAGAACAAAGGTTATCAACTAGCTATTCTTTAGGAAAGTTAAGGGTGTTTCAGGAGATCTGCCCATCTCAGACAATTGTGAGTGATTCTCTAATTTCATGGGCAATAGCGAATGCACATCATCAATAAATGACTGCTCTGCAATCTATGGTATTCTTGCCTTTCTCAGGGGAATAAAAGGTTTTCTACATAGGGTTATAGTACTACATCCATATTGGAAAACCCTGGACAACTCTTAGAGGGCACTAAGGAGATGTAGAAAACCATTATCTGGATTTTAGGAGTCTTTTAAGAGATAGTCCTACCTTATGCCAAGGAGTCAGTAAAATGTCAATAAAACAATAAGCAAAACTAAACTCACTTCTTCGTAAGATAATTCACCTGAAGCTCGACACAAAATGGAGGTCGCTCATTATGTGTAGCACTTAAAGAACATTTTTCCAGTCTTTAAAAAAAAAAGCAGGCTTAACCATTCATCCTATTAAATGCAATCTAGGTTATTCTGAACTGCTTTATTTCAGTTTGATTATTGATCAACAAGATTTTAAGCCAGAAGAGAAGCTTTAAGCTACTCAACACAGGCAGTCTCCAGCTATCAGGAAGATCAAAGCAATCCTAGGAATTGTATGGTACTATAGAGTGTTTATATTTCATTTTTCCCCAAAAGAAAAAGCTCTTACAGCCTTAACAAGAAGGAATTAAGGTACCAAGGTTTGTTGGGTTCCTGCATGCCAAAAAACCTTTCAAGAACCAACAACTGCTTTGTGTAGCCACTCTGCATGAAGAGGACTAGATAACAGTCTTCCATTTGTTTTACATGTTGATAGATCCTGTGTGGGATTGGGAATAAATAATCCTAAACCAACAATCTGAGGATGGGGAACATCCAATTCTTTGTCTTCAGAAAAGTTACTATCTAAAAAAAGGTATACAGTATCGTACAAAATAAGATATTCTCTGGGAAAACACAGAAAATTTCAAGGTTATGTAGTTGTGAATTCACTGTAGCCAAAAGCCACAAACCATTAGTTTGTTTGAAAAAGAAACAAAGACTAATAGGAGACTCAGCTGTTGATGTCTGACAGTATACAAGTTTTATCATTAATCAGAGAAGCACAATCAAGTTGCTGGTTTTCTCTCTAGTTTTGGAACTGACCCAGAGATTGCTATCTGCAAATGTGATATCAGTGAGTCCAGTGGAAATCTTGAGGAAGATCCCCGGTTTACTGAAATGGGAGGGGGGATATGACAGAATAGAGAAGGTAGACATGGTTTGCCATCCTGTCATGTGACTTCCCAGACATGTAACCCACTTGCAATTGGGTAATCTGTGTCTGGGGAAAAGCTGAGAGAATCATCAGATATGTTTTTTCACACTCACCTAGAATCTCTTACCAGCGGGAGAAGGAGTTGAAATGAGCTAGGGAAACTGGCAGGAAAGGGTTGCAGTTGGAGGGAAGAAATCCTAATATAGTTTTACGGCCTGCTACACTGCAGCTTTCCAGACACATAATATATGCCAACATTTTCATGATTGTCCTAGAATAACACTTTTCTAACTCTCACGCCTGAAGTCTTTCCTTTACTGAAGAATCATTGATGACATTCTCATCCTCCGGTCCCATGGAAATGAGTATATTATCAAATTCATTCATGACTTCAGGTCTTATTCCTTTGATGTCACTGTAAACTTACAACATGGAAATTATTATTCTTGTTATTGGTCATACACTCAGCCAGAAGTTTACTGTTATATAAAATGTGAAATTACAGTTACCAGTTTCTTGATTGGTATGAGGCTTCATACACATCAGGTTCTGCCCAAGAATCTTCTAGGATGTTATAAAGTATCAGCATAATTTTATTTATTTCTTCATTTATTCTTGCTTCAAGGTGATTATGTATGTGGATCCAAGCAGTGTGGCCTTTTGCAGTTGACTGATAGAAATGTTGTCAATGTGCAGGTTTTCTAAATGCTGTCCAAGATTTTTGGGTATGGCACTCAGTGCAGCCACCATGATTGATTTACGTCACAATCTTTCAACTTTGCTTTTCAGATCTTCTCCAATTCTTTGTCTTCTGTGTATGAACAGGTTACATTTTGAGAAGCTGCTTGTAAGTCTGTTTTGTTTGCGAGTCCGTACTAGTGTAAAAAACATGTGCAGAAGGCTTTTGACCTTACATAAGTGGCAGCAGTGCCACAATACTTGACAGCAATGGCATTGGTGAATCTTCTGGAGCTGATAATGGCAGTGGCACATTTCTCCACCTTCCTGAAGAAGCGGTACATTGAGGTTTGGGTAGTAGCCCTTCCTCTTATCTATGACAAAAATGGATTGCATCATGGACAGCTGCAGTCACTTTGGTGATGTATCAATGTTAGGGTCCTGTGTTGGGAATACTGACAGTGCTTTCTCAGTCAAGCTGAATCCCTACAGACATATCTAAACCCTTTCAAGTTCACAGGGATAACCAGGTTGTATTGATGCAAAGGCAGCCTTGTAGAGGTTGAAGGGCTTCTATAAATAGCACAAAGTCACCTGTGAGTCTGCCTTCAATTGCCTGAACTGCCTGCCTAAGTGTATGATAAAGATAATATTTTTTTTCAAGGTTGCCATTGCCCCATGGTCTATAACCTGCAGGAGGGAGGTCGTGTTTGGAGACAGATACATGACCTTCACATTTGGATTGAAATTGTTCTGGGCATTGTCCAAAATTGGCAAAATCTTGAACTTGATATTTTTGTCCCAGCAATACCTCTCCACTTCTGGAATGAAATGATGGAAGAATCTTTCTTCAACATTGAGAAGGGTGACCAAAGCTTTCTTATTATTTTTCCACACAACAGGAAGTGAGCTCTTTGAGATGTTCTTAAGAGCTCACGAGTCTTGGGGTGGTAGACTAGTAGCTGTTTTAGGTCAAATCACCAGAAGGGTTGCCACCTAGTATCCTTCATGGCTTTGAAGCTTAGCATCATCTACTCTTCCTTGCTTATGTAGGTTCTGCCTGGGATTTTCTTCAAATAAAGTCCCTTGTCATCCACATTGAATATTTGCTGGGGCAAATAACCATCTTTCTCAAAAATCTCCTTGAGGTTTCCAGGAACTCCTTGGCTGCATCCTCATCTATGCTCACTGCCTCTCCACTCACTTTCACATTGTGCTGGTTCACATGAGCCTTTAAATGCAGGAACCACCCATGTCTTGCAACAAACATGTCTTGAGCAGCTCTTTCACCAGCCTTCTGTTACAAAAGATGAAACAAGTTCTTGGATCAGCAGTAAGCTAAGTGGCACATGTCACTGATGCTGAATAGCACCTCCATTTTTTTCCACGTTCTCTTGCTTATTGTCACAGATTGCATAGGTATTGAACTTTTCACCTGTTCCATTATTGTGTCTTTGCTCTTAATTATTGTTCCAATTGTGGAACGATTCATGCTGAAGGACTGTACTACTTTCATCGTCTCTCTCTCTCTCTCTCTCTCTCTCCCACTCCCTCTCCCCGCTCCCTCCAATATATTCACCTTTGTCTACTCAGGGGTAGAGAACTATTGCTCTTTTATGACCTGAAGACTTCAACTCCCAGAATTCTTGAGCCAGCATGGCTGGCTCAGGAATTTTGGGAGTTGAAGTCCACAAGTTATAAAGGGGCTGTAGTTCCCCACCTCTGGTCTAGATTGTGATGGATTGACACTTCTTTGTGCTGCCTTCTCCTCATTATCACTCTGGTGCTTCATTGCAGACAGTTCAGGAGAAGGCAAGAGAAGGCAGCAGAAGATGGGAAAGATTTAATTTCTGTTGTGCTGCTTATGTATGCAGCGTTCCAGAATCTAAACCTTTCCCACTTTTTCCTGATTTCCAGGACCTTCTAGGAAGGACTTGTGGACCAGTTTGTTTGTATTGATGAAAGTTTGCAACTCAAAGTTTTGTAAGTAGAGTAATATTTGTGTTCTAATATCCCTTGGTATTGCCACATCAATTATACACACTTTCTTCTTTTCAACCAACCACTTTCTTGTTATATCTTATCTTAATATTTGGAAATCCCACAATATTTTAACCTGCTCATTTTTTACTACTTTTTCAACTATATATTCCCAGCAATTTTGCATTATTGGCACATGAAAATTTTTACAGATGTTCCAGTGAATCATTTTGGGAACTGTGTTATGTCATTTTTTTAAATAATCAGTTGATATGATCTTGCATGAGCTTGAGTACTGCATATGATCTATTGTTCCTTCTGCTTCTTTGCACAATCTGTATTTTGAATCATTTAATGATTTTTCAATTTTGGCCAAGATTGTATTAATTCAAATAGCTTGCTCATGAGCAGCCAAAAATAGGCCTTTAGTTTCCTTTTTAATGTCCCAATTGTAAGCCATGGCTTGGTTTTATCTTTACCCGGTTTCCCCTCAGTCTTTTGCAGAAATTGACCGTGACATGCTTTTCCTTGCTAGCATTCTATTATTACATCATTTTGATATTCATGTTTTATTTCCTGTACATTCAGTAAACTCCAGTTTTTAACTTGCATCAGTGCTTGTTTTGGGCTGTCTTTTACATAATCAACCAATGCATGGTTTTTGTCTTCAACAATTTGTTTGACTTGAACTAAACCTCTGCCTGCATTTCTGCAGGACAAGTATAATCTATCACTATCTTTACAGGAATGTAATGCATAGATAGATATGAAGTGTACAAGAGTGACTGTAAATATGAATGTGAGTAAATGTGTATTTAGTGGACACCCTCTCACTCAGGAAAGTTGTGAAGAGGATAGAAATGAGTTGGGGCCTAGCTTGTTGGCTAGTGAGAAAAGCTGGTTAAGGTGATCCTGTGGGATGGTGTGGCATTAGTGGCTTCAGGCTCCCAATGGTGTTGAAGACAGGGCTAGCACCATGGGGGCTCATCACTATCTCCGGGCTGTTAGTAAGATATTTGCAATACCAAAGTGGATAGAGGGACCCTAGCTAGGGGAGCCAGGAGGCAAGAATTAATGGAGAACAATGATTCTGAAGTCTTGGGGTGGGTCAATCTATTAAAGTGGTGATGGGCATAGGATAGTTTGACAGGAGACAAAGGGTGGACCACTCCCAGGGAAGATGTCTCTGATGTTTACTCCCAATGCCATGTTCTAACCCTCTCAATCAATCAGAATAGAGATGAAAGGGACCTTGGGGGTTTTCTAATCCAACCTCTGCTTAAGCAGGAGATCCTATACCATTTCAGATAGGTGGCTGCCCAGTCTTTTCTTAAAAACCTCCAGTGATGAAGCACTTACAACTTTTGAAGGCAAGCTGTTCCACTGATCAATTGTTCTCACTGACAGGAAACTTCTTCTTAATTCCAGATTGCTTCTCTCCTTGATTAGGAGTTGACGGAGATGAAAGGGGTCAAAAGATGTCTAGAGTACTGCTGGAGGAAGAGGAAGGACGAATCAAATGTAGACCAAACATGGTGCAGGTTCTTTGTAGATGCCCAGGGAATGTACTTACCCAGTTATTTGGGAACATTTTGATCCCCTTGGACCTGAGGAACTGGACAGGGTCTTTGGGACTGTAAGTGCAGCCATCTGTAAATTAGACCCATGCCCCTCCTGGTTGGTCAACGTTACCCAGGAGGGTGACGTGAATGGGTCCTAGCAATGGTTAATTCAGCCTTGAGGAAGGGAATATTCCTGGTACCATGTAAAGAGGCACTGGTATATCTTCTTCCCAAGATGTTGTCACTGGACTTTAATGCTCTGGACAACTTTGTACTTTTTAAAAATTTTATACTATGATTCTGCTTTTTATGGTTATTTATTGCTGCAGTGTATGTCCTAAAGAAACCAAAAAAAAAAAGGACTTCCAGTTGACATCACGGTGAGAATGGCTTGGAAATTAGTGGGCTCTCCAGAGCCCTGCGAAATCCAGCCGGCAACTACTGTCAGGAGACCCCACAGGGTCAAAGCCGCCTTGTAGGGGTGGCAAAGAAGGAGAGGCACCTTGCAGACCACAAGGAACTCACAATTTCCTCATCTGGTCAGAAGCAAGCTCTCCCGAGCGGCAGGGATGACAGCCATTTTTTGGCAGTCACAAGCTGGGACAACTGGGACCAAGATTTGTGCTGGAGCAGTGTATGGAAGAACATTGAGACTGGGTGAGATAATATCCAAATTCTACTTTAAAGATTTGATTTAAAAATAAGAATCTTGATAAGAACCTCCAAGCGCCAAGAAAGCGGCGATCAGATACATGGAGAAGATTAGAGATTGAAAATTAAGAGACAAAAGAATGCTTAAATAAAGCCTTAAAATATAGAAAGCCTTAAAATATAGAAAGCCTGAAAAAGAATTAAACAGTTTG
>JANHFL010179740.1:0-10087 GCA_032468155.1 Oxyrhabdium leporinum
CTTTCTTTCTTTCTTTCTTTCTTTCTTTCTTTCTTTCTTTCTTTCTTTCTTTCTCTCTCTCTCTCTCTCTCTCTCTCCCTTTATCCCTGTTTCTTTCTCCCTCTCTTTCTCTCTCCCTCTCTCCTTCTCTTCCTCCCCATCTCTCTCTTGCTCTCTTTCTTATTTTCTCTCTCCTCTTTCTCCCTTTCCTTCTCTTTCTTTCTCTCCCTTTCTCCCCCTCTCTCATTCTCTTCCTTTCTGTTTCTCTCTCTCCCACGTACTATTTCTCTCTTCCTCTCTCAGTTTTTCTCTCCCTTATTCTCTCTTTCTCTCTCCTTTTCCCTCTCTCTCTCTCCCCCCCCTCTGTTATTCTCTCCCCCCTCCCCCTTTCTTTCTTCCTCTCTCTCTTTCTCTCTCTATCTCTTTCTGTGCCTTGGTTTCCCCACTTTCAAAGCTGTGAACATCCCAGCATCCAAATGATGCCTTTTCAATCATCCCCAACGGGACCTTCCCTCCGTGTGCGAGGCATCGCACAAATGTTCCCCTCCACACCAGCAGCCTGTTGTTCCAAATCAGCAGGAATCCCAGTTGTGCATTTGGGCCGTTCCAGCTCATGATTGACGAGCCCTCTGCCTGGCTGTATGCCAGTTCAGGCATTTAATTAACTCCCAGCGAAGACTCGCACCCGGGACCACCGGTATAGAAAGCGCAAAGCCCACGGGCGTCTGTCTCTGTCAGCCCACGAGACGCCTGAGCCGAGAGCAGATGTTCCCAGCCTGCTGACCTCCAGATGTTTTTTTAGAATTATGAGTCCTAGGATTTGCAAGCCGCAGGGAAATGTAAATCATATGGCAACGTGCTTGCCGGCTTGGCCTTCCCAGCGTCATAAAATGAAACCGGGATAGATTCGGGAGGCGCTTCAGAAGATATACAGGTAGTCCTCGACTTACGACCATAATTGAGCCCAAAATTTCTGTTGCTAAGCAGAACTTATTTATTAACAAATGATAGCTAGATGGAGCATAGATCAACGGAGAATGGAGTATAGATAGATGGAGGATAGAATTGAATAGAATAACAGAGCTGGAAGGGACCTCGGAGGTCTTCTAGTCTGACCCCCTGCTCAAGCAGAAACTTCTGCACCATTGCACCCAAGTGGCTGTCCACTCTCTTCTCAGAAACTGGATCGAAGTTGTTCTGCTAATTCTCCTCCCTGATGAGTTTCCACCCGTCGCTTCTGAGAAGAGGAGGAGCCCCTCAAATATTGGGAGATGCTCTCCGGTCACCCTTGAGCCTCCTTTTCGTCAGAGCAGACAGGCCCACTTCCAGCCGGCGTCCTTCCTGTGCTTCAGCCTGGAGCCTCCTCTGCCCTCCGCCTGGCCCTCCTCTGCCCTCTGTCCGGGGCCTCCTTCTCACGTCCTGCTGGCCAAAAGTGGGGGCAGGATCCACAGGGGTGCCTGATTCCCTCCCTCTGTCGAGGCGGCCCAGGATTGCCTGGGCTCTTGGGGGGGCGGCTGCCGCACACGGGGCTGGCTCGTGTTTGAAGGGCTCGCCCACCTGGACTCCAAGGCCCCTCTCGCAGTCGCCACTCTTGGGCCAGGTGCCACCTGGGCTGCGCCTCTGCCTTTTCTTTCTCGAGCCCAAGTGTCGAACCTGGCTTTTCCCACCACGGAATTTCACTTCGTTTGACAGCGCCCGGTGTTCAAGTCTGTCGAGATCCTTCTGCATCTTAAGCCTACCTATAGAGGGTGGAGGGATGGACGAGGGATGGCCAGACAGACAGACAGCTGCCAAGTGCCCGAATTCTGATCCCATGACTGCGAGGATGCTATGGCGGTCTTACTTTCCACCCTGTTGTAAACTTTGAATGGCCGTTAAACAAATGGCTGCCGGTTGAGGAAAACACCCTCATCTTAAAACCATCCAGAGATGGAAAATGACAAATTCTGTAAGGAGACAGTTTCGTTCTTGTACAGATCTTACCATCAAAATGTTTTTTTTCTTTATATTGCCCTAAAATCTAGGTCGCTGCAAGGTATATTTGCTATTTATTCCCTGGCTTCTGTGGTCGTGCAAAGATTTCTCTTGCCCTCCTTTTCCGTCCTCGACTTGCAACGATTCACTTAGCAGTGGTTCGAAGTTGCAACAGCAGTGTAAAAAAGCAACGTACGACCATTCCTCGCACTTGCGGCCGTCCCAGCATCCCCATGGTCTGCTATGTGATCCAGGACTGCCTGTAGATAGATATTTTTCCCACGGAGGCCGCATTTCCACGCAGATCTTCTCTCCTCTGGCACTTTGGGTGGGGGGTCTCCTTATCGCTGGCAAGCGAGGGCCGTTCATGCCGCCGTTTCTTCCTTTCCCCCCTCCCCTTTTTTCCCCCCTCCTCTTTTCATTTGCGTTCTTAGCTCCGTTGCTGCCGGTTTTAATTAACTCCGCGATCTAACGATTAAGGCGCTTTGATTTTTATTATTTTTTTCCCTACACATTTGGACAGCCGGAGGTTGAAAATAGGCGCGTCCGTTTTTGCAAGGCGAGAGGCAGGATTTCGCTTTCCGAAATTATCCGTCACGGAGGGCGGAGGGTCCTTCTCCGAGCTTCTGGGTTGGCTTCCGAACGTTTGGTTGTCGGTCCAGGTAACGTCCTCGGCGGAGTTTAGGGGAGGTCTGTGTGGGTGTTCCCACCTGTTTATGAGGGCTTCCTGTGGTCAGTGGGTCTCGTGATGGGGCGGCCACGCCAGGTGAGGGTTGCATCAGGTGAGGGTCACGTCAGCTGAGGGTCTCGTGATGGGGAGGTCACGCCAGGTGAGGGTCATTGGGAGGTGGAGTGCTGGTTGGGGGGTGGCCTTGCATGGGTTGGTGAGTGCCATCGCTGGCTGGTTGTGCTCTACCGCCATAAGACCCTCATCTGACCCTCACCTGACCCATCACAAGAGTCTCACCTGACGTGGCCCTCACCTGACCCATCAAAAGGACCATCCCAATCCTCACAAAACCCTCATCTGCTGAGGACTACACCTGGCCCCTCGCAAGACCCTCACCTGATGAGACCCTCATCTGACTCATCACAAGACCCTCACCAGACGGGACCCTCACCTGTTGTGACCTCCCCATCACAAGACCCTCTGACCACAGGAAGCCCTGATAAACAGATAAAAACACTGGCCTCCCCTAAACTCCGCTGAAGATGTTACCTAGGCCGCTAACAAAACATTCAGAAACCACCCCGCAAGCTCGGAGAAGGACCCTTCGCTCTCACCCGACACCTGAGCTCCAGGTATTTGCCATTATCCATCACTGCCGCCTCCCGTCCCTCCCCTGCCCGTTCTCGGCTTCGGATGAGAGGCTGGCCCAGGCTCTAACAAGCAGGGATCTTTTTACAAAGCCTCTTGGGTCAGATGTGAAATCACAGCAGAGGTGAGACCCGACAGCTGAGGATTCAATTCTGGCCAAATGTCACCTTTTGATTATCGGTGCCTTCCGCCCTGGGAGCTTGGCCGCCGGAAGGGAAGAAGAAGAAGAAGAAGAAAAGAGAAGAAAATATCGCCACACGATTCCTGTCGGTCCAAGAATATCTTCCCTGTGGCTGATTAGTCGATTTTATAAAAGAGGTTTAAATAAAGCTTCGGGAATCGGTAGTGGAGATTTAAACAGAGGCATAGAGTCAAAACCACCTGAAGTGTTAACTACTGCTTTATAGAGCCTTACATCTGGAATGCGGCATCCAGTTTTGGTCACTACCAGACTGCGAAAAAGAGTATTGAGACTTTGGAAAAAGTGCAGAGAAGAGCAACTAAGCTGATGAAAGGCCTGGGGACTGAAACATACGAAGGACAGTTGCGGGATTTGGGTTTGGCTGGTCTAGAGAAAAGAAGGACCAGGGTCGACATGATAGCAGTCTTCCGATATTTGAGGGGCTGCCCCAGAGAAGAGGGGGGTCCACCTATTCTCCAAAGCACCAGAAAGCAAGACAAGAAACGATGGATGGAAACTAATCAAGGAGAGAAGCAACCTGGAATTAAGGAGAGACTTCCTAAGAGTGAAGACAATTAACCAGTGGAACTGCTTGCCACCAGAACCCATTAACCAGTGGGTGCTTCATCACTGGAGGTCTTCAAGAAGAGACTGGACAGCCACTTGTATGGAATGGTGTAGGGTCTCCTGCTTGAGCAGGGGGTTGGACTAGATGACCCCCAGGGTCCCTTCCGACTCTGTTATTCTCTTATTCTGAGTGGTGTAGGGTCTCCTGCATCTTCCTTTATCAGCCATCAGGACAGCGATGTTCAGGTCACCAAGGAAGTCCAGTTGCCTTTTGGAAAAAGCTCCCTTGAGACATTGCTAAGTCCCATCAGACCGATGAAAAATCCAGGTAAGATCGAGAAGACTGCATGTAACCTAGAGGATCCCCTGCATGATTGCTCCTAGGAGTATGTAGGAGGGACGGGGAGGAAGCTAATCGCCAGATTGCAAGAACACAAGCGAGCCGTCAGACGAGGAAACCTGAGTAAATTGGCAGCCTCACATTGCCCTGAACAAGGACATGCATTCAATTTCGCAGCTACTAAGATTGTTGGACGAGCAGGGACAAGAACAGCCCGGAGAAGTGATTGAAACCTGGGAAACACGCCCTCCCCCTCGTAGGTCAACGGGATTGCTGACTTACCGCCAGCTTACCAAGTACTTAGGAGTGGGGGGGGGGGGGTGGCTTGTTTATTTTGTGGCTTCAAGCACACAAAATAAAAGCGGGGCAGTTTAGATTGCATCGCGGTGGCCCATCTTTTTTTTTTTGACCACGTCCTGGAGAACTTTTAAGAAGCCCAAGAACGACCTCTGCCAGAAGCGCCCAAGAACTGGCCCGTATCTGCCAAAGAGAGACCCAGAGATCTCTGAGGACCTGCCGAAGACGGGAGACGTGGTTTGCCAGCACAGACCGTGAGGAGGCCGGGAAGGCGGAATGAAATTCCTAAAGAAGAAAACGATAAGCAGTTTATTGGGAGCTTATCTCCTGAGCAGCAGCTCACTCGAGAGGACGAGATGCCAGAAGCCTCAAAGAGACTCTACGTTTAATGAACTCATTAATAACGTAGGTCTATCGCCGTTTGCAAGAGTCTGGAGTTTGCCCTTTAATCCTTGCCTGAAAAACACCTTATTATAAGTCTTTGTAATTCTGCTTTTTATATATATATATATATTTGGGAAGCTATCAAGCACTTGGCAAGGCCAGCAATATAGATATTGAGATATGGGTATGGCACTCTGAAAATGGCACTCCAAAAAGTTGAAGGCCAGACGTCTGAAAGTGACCATATATATATATGGTCACTTTCAGAAGTGTGGACTTCAACTCCCAGAATTGTACTTTAAGACGTGTGAACTTCAACTCCCAGAATTCAACTTTTAAGATATCGGACTTTAACTCCCAGAATTCCCTAGCCAACATGAGGGAGACTTCAACTCCCAGAATTCAACTTTTGTAATGTGTGGACTTCGCTTTCCAGAATTCAACCTGTATGTAAGATATGTGGACTTTAAGTCCCAGAATTCCCTAGCCAGCATGCCTGGATTTCAACTGCTAAAATTCAGCTTTAAGATCCATGGATTTCAACTCTCAAAATTCAACTTTAAGTAGATGTGTGGATTTCCAAGTGGGGAATTCTGGGAGTTGAAGTCCACGCATCTTAAACTGGCCAAGGTTGACCTGCATGCACCAGACGTCAAGACCGATGCAAACACACACACACACACACAAACGACAAACCCCAAGGTCTCAGTTGACCACTAAGATCTGCTGGGCAGCTGCTGCTGTTTTACAAATCTTAAGGCAATTTGTAAAATTCACAAAAATATGTAGCTCAATAGCACTGGGCACCAGGACTCCTTGATCTAAGCCCATTTGTCCTGCACACATTTTATTTCATTTTGTCCTTGTGCCGAAAACACGCTTAACTTCATCGCGATAACGCCAGCTTCGAAGTAAGGAAGCTACGATCGACAGTGGTGTGTTTGTGCGTTAATCACAGCTTGCAAAGGAACTGCTGGGGAACCGATCGTGGGGTGCAGCTTTTCGGCAGAACAAGGATTTAAAATAAAAACCCCATCAAAACCAAAATAATAAACTCCAAAGATCAAGCCATGCAGAGACGGCTGGAAGAGGAGCGAAGGAGTGGGGGAGGGGGAACCAAAACAAAACTCAGGTGCTGCCTGGAGTGATAGAAATGAGGAATGCAAATTGTTTAAATTAAGTTAACTTAACTCAATTATGTTCAATTAACTCACTGAATTTGTGCATTGAGCTGCACCAAAGCTGGGCGGTTGGATGAGGCAGCAACTGTTCGCCTGGAAATGATACACCCGCTCCCAAGTTTGACTTAGACTCATTCGGACGTTCTGGGGGCTTCGGCGTTGGAGGTTTTTAAGAAGAGACTGGACAGTCGCTTGTCTGAAATGGATAGTGAAGAAAAAGCCATCCGGTTCAGTTCCAAGCTGGGAGAAAGAGGCTGGAAATGGCATGGAGGCTGATTGGAAAGGAAGACTCTGTTTATGAACAGAACCACAGCATGCAGTTCTGGGGCAGCTGACCAAATGGCCACATAGGTGGATGGATCTTTGTAGTTTCTGAAACTTTGAAGTTTGGGATTTGTGCCCTGTGGGCCTTGTGTTTCTAAAAGGGTGTTGGGGAATTCCTATTGTGGCTCAATGGCTGTGTTGGATCTTTATTAGTGTTTTTTTTATTAGCATCTTGGTCTTTTTGGCTTTTCTAAGGCTTTTCCTTATGGTTAATATTTTATTTGGGATAACAGGGAGGTTTGATTTCTTCTTCACATAGGATCTCTTGCTTGAGCAGGGGGCTGGACTAGAAGACCTCCAGGGTCCCTTCCAGCTCTATTCTGATTCTCATTCTGATTTACACACACACACAGAGCCCTAGTCAACAGTTGCAACACCTACATTTTAGAATTAGGGTTGCAATGGCCATTGCAAGCCACTAAATAGACTCTCCGGCTCCCATTGTCTTTCTTGAAGGAGAGTACCAGAGTTGGAAGGGACCTTGGAGGTCTTCTAGTCCATCCCGCTACTCAAACAGGAGACCCTGATATCATTTCACACAAAGGCTTGCCCAATCTCTTCTTGAAAACCTCCAGTGATGGAGCGCCCACAGCTTCTGGTAGCCAGCTGTTCTACTGGTTAATTGTCCTCACTGTTAGGAAGTTTCTCCTTAGTTCTAAGTTGCAAGAAAGAAAGAGAGAGAGGACAGAGAGAAAGAGAGATGAGAGAGAAAAATAAAGAAACATGACAGAGAAAAAGAGATAGATGACAGAAAGAAAAAGAAAAGAAGGAAGGAAGGAAGGAAGGAAAGGGAGAGAGAGCGAAAGAGACAGAGTGACATACACAGAGAGATAGATAACAGAGATAAAGAGAGAGAGAAAGAAAGAAATGACAGAGAGGGAGAGACAAAGAGAGAGATGACAGAAAAAGCAAGAGACAGAGAGCGAAATGACAGAAGGAAAGAAAGAAAGAGAGAGAGACACAGAGAGAGAGAGAGAGAGAGAGAGAGAGAGAGAAGAGAAAAGAGAAAACTGGCTCGCCAGGCACCCAGCGACCGCTCCGGTGGGGGAGAAGATCTAATTGCCCGACGCATTAGCCATGGAGACACCGGCAGATAACGGCTTGCCAAATATCATTAAGCCCTTCGGAGAGGTTATGATGCTGCTGCTGCTGGAGTTCTGGGCAGGTGCTGCGGAAACATGGGCTCGGCTCTCGGTGCCAGCTGCTGGAGAGCCCGCTCATGGCCCTGGGCCCTGGGCACCCCCCGGGTTGGGCGGCTGGCACCGTCGGCACCTTTAATCGGCTCGAAGGGGAGCTAAGGGGAGCTGGCTGGCAAGCTCTCTCGCCAACCGCCGCCTCGCCCGCCCTTGGGCCACTTCCAGGCCTTCCAGGGTTCCATTTTGATGCCCGGTGCCGGTGGCATTGGCAATCGTTCCAGAGACGGGCAAGGATGCCCCTTGGCACAGCGCCGTGGTGCAGCGAGTCCCTTCCTGGGCTCAGGTGTGGACGCTGGCGTCCGAATTCACGCTCCACAGGGAGGGCCAGGAAGCCGAGAGCTAATCCAAGAATTGCCACTCGATGTCGGATCAGCGGGAAGCCGGCAGGGAGTCCCGCTGACAGGAGATGAGCCGGAGGGCCAAACGAGCAGAGGAGCCCTTCCTGTGCCCTTAGATATGTTATCCCCAGGGGAATTCAGAGAAGCCTGCCATTTCTGGAGGGTGAGGGGTCCCCTCGAGGTCATCTAGTCCAACCCCCACCCCTCTCTCTTCGGTCGGTCGGTCAGTTCATTTATTTCACGCATTCGAATAGAAACAGAATATTCCTTTATCGGCCAAGGGTGATTGGACGCAGCAGGAATTTGTCATGTGGCTCATAAAAAAAAAATACATTCGTCAAGAATCCTAAGATACAACCCTTAGTGACAGTCATAGGATACTAAACAAGCAATCAACATAAATCTTGCTAGGAAACTAAATAAAGCAATATAAATCCTAGAGATACAAGCCAGAAGGTTACAGTCATCAATAGAAAAGGAGGTAGGGAATGGGAAGGACGAGAAGAAGGATAGTACTGCGACAGTCTTAGCAAATAGTTTGACGGTGTTGTGGCAATGAGTTGGGCTGCCATTTCTGTCAGAAATGGCGTAGGGTCTCCTGCTTGGGCGGGGGGTTGGACTAGATGACCTACAAGGGCCCTTCCGACTCTGCTAATCTGTAAAGACTGACCTATTTTCTTTACAGATGTGGATGGTTAGTTGTGTAGCAGAGTGATAGCACAGTGCATCAGATTCACCCCAAAAACAGCATATAAAATCTGTCTCAGAAAGACAGGTTCTCAACTTACATGACGCAACCGAGCCCGACGTTTCTGTCGTTGAGCGAGATGGCTGTTAAGTGTCTCTGCCTTCCTGTCTCTCTCTCTTTATCTTTCCCTTCCTTCCTTCTTACCTTTCTGTCTGTCTTTCTGTCTTTTCCTTCTTTCTCCTTCCCTCCCTCTTTCAACCTTCCTTCCTTCTTTCCTCCCTCCCTCCCTCTTCTTCCTTTCTTCCTGTCTACCTCTTTCTTTGTCTTTTCCTTCCTTCCTTCCTTCCTTCCTTCCTTCCTTCCTTCCTTCCTTCCTTCCTCCCTCCCTCCCTCCCTCCCTTCCTCCCTTTTCTGCTTTTTCCTTCCCTCTTTATTCTCCTTTCTTTTTCCTTCCCCTCTTTCCTTCTTTTTCCTTCCTTGCTCTCTTCCCATCTTCCCTTCTTTTTCTTGTCTGACAAAGGCTTTATTCAACTTTCAAACAGTAAGGCTTGCTCACACAAGCCAGTAGCACTCCAGGGACGCAGAGGGCATTGGTTCCTACGCCAAGCTAATTCTGATTCCACGGCTGCTTTACTGTTTGAAGGCTGAATGAAGCCTTCAACTGAGTGAGGAGGAGGCACTGTGGGGCCAGGCACTTCACATCTGTGTCCAGCCTGACAGAGTTCACTGTTCCAGGACAGGAATGAGACCCTGTACTGCAGAGCCCACCGATGCTTGAGTGGGGAGGACGATGATGATGAAGCGGAGAAGAGTGGCAAGGATTTGCGCCAGCCAGCTCGACAGACAAGGAGCAGGTCAGGCAGTGCTGGCTGGTTGGAGAGGGGGCATCATGACTGCTCAGGTAGTTGCCACCACCAGCAGTTTGAATACCCTAACTGAAGCTGGTGGTCACCGTGCCATGGGAGAATTGAGAGGCCCTATTGTTCCACACAGCCTGCTGCTGCTTGAGTGGGGAGGATGAAGAGAAGAGCAGCGAGACCCAGGAAGTCGGTCAGGTGGGGTTGGCTGGTTGGGGAGGGGGAATCATGGCTGCTCAAGTGGCTCCTGCTGCCCCCACCACTGCCAGCAGCTTGAGTGCCCCAGTTGAAGCACGGATCACTCTTTCTGTCTCATACACACGCACACACACACACACACACACACACAGGTTGGATTGGATTGCACTCTTGCTCTCTCTCACTCTCTCTCTTGGTCTTGCTATGGTGGCAGTGGCCAGCTTGAGTGCCCCAACTGCATCCGAGCTGAAGAAAGCAGAGGCGT
>JANHFL010179751.1:0-10087 GCA_032468155.1 Oxyrhabdium leporinum
TTCACTGCCTGGATTTATTTGTAAAAATAATATAGGCCGGATACAAACAAATAAATAAACAAATAAATAAATAAGAATATTGCGTTAGAATAAGACCATCAATGTCCAAAGTAAAAATTCAGCACCTACCCTGGTCTAATTTAAATGCTGTGGGTTCAACTATGACCCCGCACACATAGAAATGATAAAGTCTGTCATGGAATTGTTGAGATTGTTAGGAGAACAGAGGCGGCAGCCTAATTATGCATCAAAAAACATGTTTGATTAAATCCTGTGAGCTAATCTAAATAAATTAGGGCATGGTAAAGAGCACTTGCTATTATTATTAACTGGTTGATGAATTAGAGCAGCTGCGTAGCCCATTTTAAATACTGCATCCTTGAACATCTCTTGTGACCTCGCTCTTGAATACCCACCATCCTAAGATAAAACTGGTGCTACCACCCACAGTAATTTTTTGACACCAGTTGAAAAGAATGATTTTCCGTACAGTGTTGTATACCACTGGAAAAGTGACTTAGCCTGGATTTCATACTTACGTGCTATTGATATTTTTACTTAATTGTATAATGATAACTATCCTGCTTCTTTTTTATTTGTTTAGCAATGAAAAATAACCAATATGAAATGTTAAATCAACAAACAAACAACCATGAATGCACATTTGAAAAGGTAACTGTATCAACTACTTTCTGCATTTGATATATTTTTAAAGTTCTTTTCCCATCTGCAGATACCTGTTCATTGGGTTCCTAGGAGGAAGACTGGTGCTGTCCTGCTCTTAAGGTGAGGGCTGAGCTGCCTTACAAGTTGTGGTTGGGCTCCATCCCTTCCACCTTTAGAAGAACATCTCTACAATCAAACCTTAACATGCTCATATTTTTGCAATTAGGTTTTAAGATTCCTTTTGTATTTTTTCTATTTTTACGATATATTTTTAATATTTTTAAGTCACTCTCAGTTCAACAAAAAGAGGTGTCGGGTTTTTTTTTAAAGTAAAGTACATAAGGTAAAAAAAATTGACCCATCCATAAGCAGGCCAAATGCAACCCCAATAGGTATATTTTGTCAAAGGTTTAACAAAGAAGCACACATTGAAAATGTGGCTTGCTTTTGATGAACCCTTAATTGACTTCTTCTCCAGCTACTCAGCCACAACCTTCTACAGTATTCGAGTGGTTTTTATCCCTTTTAGACAATCAATTCTCTTTTTTCTTTCCTACCTCCTACACCCTTTTACGGAAACACAGTTTTCTGTAGTAGTTATGGTACCAGGCTAGAAATCAGAAGTTTTACTTCCAACTTAGGCACAAAGGTAGTTGATGTCCTTGGGCCAGTCACTTTTTCTCAGTCCTGGGAAGCAGGCAAGGATAAAAAAACTTCAAAAAAAAAAAACCCTTGCCAAGAAAAATGCAGGGATTTTTCTAGGCAGTGGCTAGGAATCAACACTGATTTGAAGGCACCAATAAATAAATAAATCCCACCTATTCAAGACTGAAAACTTTTCCTTATTCTTGAGAGTATTTGCGAAGAAGGAATCCTTTAATACACAGTGACTCTTCAATATAAGTGATGGTGTGGATGCAATCCAGGCAAAACTAATTGCCTACTTAGGAACAACATAATGTCCTGAAAAATTGTTAAGATGTGGGGGGTCTTCCCCAGCTGAGCAAGGGTTGCCTTTGGGTTGTATTGTTGTGTGCTTGGTCACCATCTTTTATATTTTTATTTATATTATGTATTTATTGTTATATAGTAGGGCATCCATCCATCCATCCCATCCATCACACTTATACAATGTTCATCTCACCTAAGTGATTCCTTTATTTTTAAAGCTGTATTTCACCCAGAGTGAGTGGTGCGGTGGCATAGAGGTGGAGCTCTATCCTAGGTTCGATCCTAGGTAGTGGCAGATATTTCTCTCTGTGGGCACAATGAGAATATATCTACACAAAACTCCACATTGGCGACAGGAAGGGCATCTGGCCAGTAAACACTTTGCTATGTCCATTCAGTTGCCCAGACTCCACCCTGAAAGGGATTATGGAGTCGTTAAAAGATGATGATGATTTCACCCAGAATCACATTGTTTTTGCTGGGCAGCCTTATACAGTACATCAACTCAAATAAATAAATAAGTCTCCATAAACACACATATATATATCACTGTTATTAGTTAGGATGAATCTCTTCAAACCTTTTCCTTCTTTCCCTGTCCTCAATATCAACATGTTTTCTTTATTGCAGATCCTTGCTGTTTTTAATCCAATCATGTCTTTCTTCTTTCTCCATAATCTCTTTAAAAAGAAAATCCTCTTAACATATAAAATTTTAATATGGGCTTCATATTCATTTTCTTCTCAAAATATGTATTTCAATTTCTAATTGGATACCCCGGAATTTCTGAGAACTCTGTAATAATATCTGGAGAAGTGGAGAACCCAGGAGCAATCTATCTACTACTTCTTCCATCATCCCAAAAATTGTAACCAGCCTGCCTTTGAGGATCTGTATACAGCATGAACCAAAAAGAGGGCTGAGAAAATATCTATAGAGCCCACACATCCTGGACATAAACTGTTTCAACTTCTCCCCTCAGGATGCTGCTATAAGGCATTGCATGCCAAAACAAGTAGACACAAAGATAGTTTCTCCCCCCTTTGCCATCACTCTGCTGAACACCTAATTCCCTCAGCACTGTCTTAAGCCTAAAGATATTTACCCATGTAGTAGACTGTAATGCTATTATCCTTCTCATCTTCTCATCTTTCCCTCTCCTACTGGCATCTTATGATTTATCATTTGTTGTTTGTATCATGATTAATTATTATAACTATGATTTATGACCTACCACTTTGTTTGTATGTACACTGAGAACTTACACACCGGAGACAAATTCCTTGTGTGTCCACTTGCCCAATAAAGAATTCAATTCTATTCTATGTCATTGATTGAATCTTTTCTAATGGGAAATGCCAATAATGAAGTCCACAAACCTTTATTGATTGATTGATGGCATCTATCTCCTGTCTTTTCTCTAAGGGGAAAACTGTCTTGAAGTCCAAATCATTGCAATCTACCATACTTTATAAAACATACTATGTATCGTATTTTTAACAAATTTCTTTTCTAACTTTTCTTGTAAAATGTTTACAATTATGGATCTGATTTGTATTCAGGATGGACCAAATGTGCTTGCCACTACCAAAGTTTAGTGATTTAGTTATTCTAAAGTCTTTAACACTGATTCTCACCCCCCACCCACACACACACACCAGAATCATTTAAAAATCTTTCTCAAAACAACAGCTGTGCAGTTTGTGATTTCTTTTCCCTACTCTACAGTATGTTTTTAATATTTCAACAATGGCCCAAATGTTTTATATGTCTTTTTCATAGAGTCACATCCCGGCTTGATTGCCGACAACATCAGCAGACTGGCATCTGTCTGATTAGGCACAATCACATTAGCCAAACTTATACACGGCAACAGGAAATTTAGTTACAGATTCAGCATAAATATCTCTGCAGATTTGTTTTTTTTGTCCTTTAATGAATATGTAAGAAGAAACTCTCCTTCTCGGATATTTGGAGAGAAGGCAGAAGAAAGAAAAGCACATAGCTGAAATTGCTCAGGTATTAAGCATAAGGTGTGACTTGAAAGTAGATTCTCAGGCTCTAAAAGAGAGAGATGAATATATACCAATAAAGACACACGTTGGAAAAAATGAGAAAGGGGAAGGGGGGGAAGAAAACAAGATGATTTTCAACAGTTTTGCAGAACAAGAACTATATTTATACATGCATAGGTTAAACACAAAAATCAAGCTACTCCAGGAATGCAGCCTTTTCATATTTCAGCAGTATATTTAAGTTCCAGTGTGGACTGACTCTTAGTCCTCAACTTACAACCACAATTGAGCCCAAAATTTCTGTGGCTAAGTGAGACATGTGTCAAGCGAATTTTGCCCCATTTTACAGTCTTTCTTGCCCCATTTCTTAAGCGAATCACTGCAGTTGTTAAGTTAGTAATACGGTTGTTAAATGAATCTGGCTTCCCCATTGATTTTGCTTGTCAGAAGGTCGCAAAAGGGGATCATATGGCCCCGGGACACTGCAACCGTCATAAATATGAGTCAGTTACCAAGCGTCTGAATTTTGATCACATGGCCATGGGGATTCTACAATGGCTGTAAGCAAGAAAAATGGCCATAAGTCACTTTTTTCAGTGCTGTTGTAACTTCGAATGGTCACTAAACGAATTGTTGCAAGTCGAGGACTACCTGTATTTCAGATACTTTTAAGGAAGAATTTAAGGGTGGGAGGACAAATCAACACAATAGGTTTGTGATAGTTAATTTGAGTTGGTCCTCATTGGAAAGGAGGACAATAAGAAAGCATACTTTCCTGAGTTTCCTCTGGGTTCAAATCATATTTCACTGTTCATAGAAGAGTTTGAGGTAGCATCCAGAGTGCTTTTCTCTTTTTCTCCACAACTACCCTGTGAGATAGATTGAGCTGAGGGAGGATGATTGGGTCAAAGTTCACCCAGTGGACATCCCTGGCTGAGGTTGTCCAAAACAAATCTCCAGTCTCACTCCTTAACTATTGTTCTACCATGGATCTTAAACCCAAAGCAAAAGGCAAGAGAATTGGCCTTGCTCTATGTCTCTTGCCTCTTGGTCTCTGTCTCTCTCTGTCTCTGTCTCTCTCGTGTGAGTGTGTGTGTGTGTGTGTGTGTGTGTGTATGCACTCCTTCAAATCAATGTTGGCAATAGCATTAGCATTAGGATTTAGACTTATATACCGCTGCATAGTGCTTTATAGCCCTCTTTATGTCGTTTACAGAGTCAGCATATTGCCCCCAACAATCTGAATCCTCATTTTACCGACCTCGGATGGATGGGAGGCTGAGTCACCCTCGGTCAGAATCAAACTGCTGGCAGTTGGCAGAATTAGCCTGAAATACTGCCTTCTAACTACCGTGCCACCACAGCAACTGCCTGAGCTAGTTCCTGCAGTTTTCTTGGCAAGAATTTCAGAAGTGGTTTGTTGTTGCCTTCTTCCTAGGGCTGAGAGGGAGTGACTGGCTCAAGGTCAACCAGCTGAATTCATGCCCAAGGCAAGACTAGAGCTCC
The DNA here is from genome assembly GCA_032468155.1 of Oxyrhabdium leporinum. Taxonomy (NCBI): domain Eukaryota; kingdom Metazoa; phylum Chordata; class Lepidosauria; order Squamata; family Cyclocoridae; genus Oxyrhabdium; species Oxyrhabdium leporinum. The sequence goes on from JANHFL010179751.1 coordinate 5,139, forward strand.
TGGTTTCCTGATTTCTAGCCTGATGTCTTAACTGCTACATCAAACCGACTCTCTCTTAACATCCCTATTCAAATTTATTTTATGGTATATACTTACTTATGTGCATGCTTTACATTTCAGTAAGCATTCTGCCATATTTCCAATTGTGGCCATTTGTTTTAATATACAAACATTTCTTTAAATAGAAGAGGAACATTTCCCATTTAGGGTCTTGTTCTTGTAATCAACTGCTGCTGGCAACAATGTCGAAACCTTGATTTGGAGGCTGAAAAGCAAAATCCGCAGTGTGATAATGCCTCACTACTTATCACCACTATAATTAGTTTTCTATTGGCTATGCTAGTTTTCCTTTTGGGTTCTGATATCAAGGTGCAGTGGAGCATACAATCTATTAAGGCAGTAAGTCTAGAAAGAAATAGAGAAATGAAGATTACAAGGTTATAGATCAGGTAGGAAATACATACAAAGCAGTCATAAAAATAAAGGAGGGGTGAACTATTTTCTCTATGAAGAGCCATTGATCAGTAAGATCAATAGAACTTTCCAGAAAACTTGGGTGGAAGGCTGCAGTTGATGTGTGGAATCAGATTAAAAAGGGTACAGTTTAATCTAGACCAGACTAGTGATCACTCACTGGGGCCAATGCCCTATCCACCTGCTCCAGCTACCCAAACCAAAAAATATTTCCAAGTGCTCCAATCATTCTATCTTTCCATTACTTTAATATCTTCACTTTATCTCACTCATCACCTGATAGCATTTTTGTATCCCCCAGGCCTGCATGCTCCTCCTGAACATTTTATGTTTTGCTATTTCAATTTTCTTTTCTTTTCTTTTCTTTTTTTTCTTTTCTTTCTTTTCTTTTCTTTCCTTCCTTCCCTCCTTTCTTTCTTTCTTTCTTTTTTTCTTTCTTTCTTTCTTCCTCCAATTCAGTGTTGACTCCTGGTGACTATCTGGACAAATCCCTCAAGTTTTCTCTTGCAAGATTTCAGAAATGGTTTGCCTGCTTCGTAGGGCTGAGACAGAGTGACTGGCCCAAAGTCACCTTTGTGTCCAACACTAGATTAAACTCATGCCCTCCTGCTTTCCTGCCTGATACCTGAACCATTACAGCAAACTGTCCCTCTTCTTAAAAATACTTTCTTTTTAATCCTTACTAGCACCCTTCTCATATGATTAGACAAAGACCAATAACAGCTTTGGATTCCACTTTGTTGACACAGAATGCAAGTTATACACATTAAAAATATATATATATATATATACCATATAAATATGCAACAGTTTAGTTACACAGTAACTAAGTTTTCAACACAGGCTCACACAGTCCTTATTTAGCAATTGCCTCAAACAGCAACTGTTCACAATTATCATAGTGATGAAAAAAAAATTGTGACCAATGCCTGTATTTATTATTTTGAAAAAGCACAGGAAAGCTGAAGCAAAATTGTAAGACAGTCATGGTTTCACATAGTGGCCACTTGACCTACAACCAAGTCCCAATTGTGGTTGCTAAATGAGGACCACCTCTCTGTACAGGTAGTCCTCAACTTACAATCATCCATTTAGTGAATGTTCTAACTTACGACAACACTGTAAAAAGTGACTTATGGCTGGTTTTCACACTTACGACTGTGGCAGCATCCCCACGGTCACATGATCAAAAATCAGGCATTAGGCAACTGGCATGAATTTATGACAGCTACACTATCGCAGCTGGCTTCCAACAAGCAAGGGGGAAGCCAGATTCGCTTCACAACCTCATGATTCACTTAACTGCAATGATTCGCTTAACATCTGTGGCAAAAAAGGTCATAAAGTGAGGCCCAATTCACTTAAAAACTGAGGGTTTAGTTGTAGTTGTAAGTTGAGGACTAACTGTATATCAATATACATATGTATAATATGTATGTCGAGTGTGTGTGTGTGTGTGTATGCACACATACCCACACCCACACACATGGATTATATAAACAACAGCATTCCAACTGAAGTGAATTTATTTTGAAGCAACTCCATCTTCTCTTCACAGTTTCTCTAATAGTTTTAGCAAGGAAAATTCCACCATAAACAAAATATCACCCTCCTGACAATTTTAATTAAATGCGCTACATTAATTAAGGAAACAGGCACATCCTTCCTGCTCACAGTTTATAATGGCAATAACTTCTGGGTCAGGTATTTCTTCTTATTAATTACGTCAGTGTAGAGTAATAATTGAAACATGCTAAGATGATTGTAAACATTTTTCTATCGTTAAATGTTTACAAACTTCTGGTGCATTTATCAATTCATTTAATTAGACAACAGAACTTCAGAAACATCACAAAGACCGGTAAAAAGTTATTGTAACTTGTCACATGGAAATTCAATTTCAGTTTTTCATGTACAGAAGCATGCATATATATGATTTTATGGTCTGGAACATAATGCGAAAGAATTTAATATGTCTCTGTGTGTCTATGTGTACGCTGCCACTGCTAGCTTTCAGGCATACAAAACATCTCTAAAGGTAATGAGGTATTACACTGAATATACAACTGCAGCTAAAAATGGTAACTAAGTAGATTACCTTTGCCTCCCCATATATTATATTAAAATTTGTAATTCAACCAATACAATTTTCCTGAGAGCTATGAGTGAAGAATTCCAGGAATGTATGCCAAGAGTATATAATCCCAACAGGGTGTGGGAGAAGCAGTGGCAGAACCTGAGGCGGAGTGAAAACAGAGATCAGCCTAGAGTCCCTACGTAGCCACAAGCGAACCAAGACCATCCCCCTTAGAGTTGCTGTTGTTCCTTATCTAATCCCAAGCAGGTGCTAACCATTAGCTGAGAAGATTCTTGTTCATAGACTGCAGCAATAAATCAGTTTAACTGAACCTTCATTTGTGGACCTGGTCTTTCGCATCTTCACAGGGTCCTCCAAGGCATGAAGGTCATCTCAGCTGCCCACTTAAAGCAAAGAGATTCCTACGTTAGTTAAAAGCAATATAGGAAAATGCTGGAGGCAGATGCTCTCTTTAGTGATAATGGCAAAGGAATAATTTATACTATGTGAGATCCTGCAATGGTAAATCACTTTTGTTTTTTTAACCAAGGTAGTCAAGATGAAGAACTAATATGGTGAACCCCTGAAGTCACATCACACTTAAGATGCAACCTAAGAGGAATGTTTTTTCTATTTTTTCCAAGGACTAATGATATTTATGTTTGCTTGTTTATTCATGTCAGAAGCATCACAATTAAAATAAGGCATGCTATATGACATGAAATATAAAATACAAGATTAAAATGAAATGCGTAATTAAAATATTAAATTAAAATATTAAATTTTGCCCAGGAACTAGCAACATTAATTGCATTCTGTCATGCTGCCATGAGGTCCTCAAGGGCACTGATCGGGACAAAAAGAGCAGGTTAAACATATGTTTTGCTCTCTGCATGTTGCCACAATTGCAAAAAGCAGAAGCAACTGGATAGCCCTATTTGTTCAGAGTGTCTCTGGATCTTGTTGTACCTGCATGATTTCCATACTTCCCAGCTTTCATCAGAGCCAAATGCCAGCTCTTCTGTTGGTTCTTTGTAGCTTAATCTAGCCATTATATTTATGACATGGCTAGATTAAAGCCTCTGGCATGTCTAATTGCTGATATTGTCATGCAGGAAGAGAATGTCTGAAGCTGCAAAGACAGAATTATAGTGGGAACATGGAACGTACGAAGCATGAATATAGGAAATCTCAACACAGTGAAATGTGAAATGAATCAACTACACTGACATCTTAAGCATCAGTGAATTGAAGTGGACCAGCAATATACACTTTTGACTATTTACTTCTCAGGGTTTTAAAAAGAAGGAGGAACAACATCGCTTTCAAGCACAGGAAGGATGTATCAAGGGTTAGTACTTCAATACAATGCAGTTAATGATAAAATAACATCAATTAGACTTCAGGACAACCCTTTCATATGCTGATTATCCAAGTTTATGCTCAAATCGCTGATGCAGAAGAAGAGGAACTTAACAAATGCAAGTGGGATGTGCTGCTTGTGGTAAGAGATTGGAACTGCAAAGTTGAAATTGTAAGGAGAAAAACGTAGTTGGACTGTGTGGTCCAGGAAACCAAAATGAAGTAAGAAAACAGCTTATCCATTTCTGCTACTCCAATGATTTCTTCATTGCTAATGCATTTCTCAAGGAGCCAGACCAATTCTCATTTAAGTGGATATCAACAGATGGAATACCCAGGAATCAAAGTGACTACATTATTGGAACAAGGAGAAGGAAAGGCTCAGTAGGAGAGATCAGGAGAGATCAGTCTTGGGTCGACATTGGAAGAGATCATTAACTACTTATGTGCAAGTTCCTAGGCAAGTGGCAGAAATAAGCCAGTCAGATTTCACTATATGATCTTAGGGACATACACAACATTTTCAAGAATATCAGAAACTGATGAATCTCACTTCATGGCATATAATCAATATCCATTTTAAAAATATTTTTAATTGTCTGCCATTGGCAGGGGTTTCATATCTGCCAGTGGGAGACAATTAAGGGAGCAGAGACAAGGTACTACAGTACATTATGGTATGAAGATATAAAGTTTATGTGGATTTCTTGGGAGGGAGAAGTTAAACCAGAAATGCAGGAATGACTTGAGTACAGAGTCCTTCCTTCTTCTTTAATTTGGCTTCACCCTCCCATTTTTTGGTTCATCCACTTCTCCCCTTAAATCAGGAAACCAAAGGAATGATATTTTATTGAGATGGGCCATAATAACAGAATACAGCAACTCTGTTTTTCTGTCCCTCCCTTCCCTTCTGTCCGTCCCTTTTCCAGTGATTCAGAGTGACAATAAGTATTAATAATATTGCCCTTCCCAGGGCTTCAACTTAAGGAATGTTACTTTCCTCTTTGTTTACATAGAAGTTTATCATAGATGGAGT
>JANHFL010180017.1:0-10080 GCA_032468155.1 Oxyrhabdium leporinum
TCTTTCTTTCTTTCTTTCTTTCTTTCTTTCTTTCTTTCTTTCTTTCTTTCTTTCTTTCTTTCTTTCTTTCTTTATCTAATTTATATACCGCCCCATTCCGAAGACTTTAACCAGAGTGGGACTCATTTTTTGGCTAAGAATCCCTCTGATTTTCCTTCCCCGGCTTAAAACTCTCACAGATAACAAAGGGTCTCATCAAGCAGCAGCATATGGAGAAACTTCTTTGGGCCAGGAAGCTAAGCAGGCTAAGGTCAGGTGAGAAAATGAAGGATTGGAATGGGAAAAAGTCTAGAAGCAGCCAGAGTGAAGAATGTTCTGTAAAATATTCCATCAATATTCAATAAAATTGAAGGAGGTGATCTTAACTGGTACCCGAGATCATCTTTCACATTCTTTCTGGACTCTCTTCTACATGCCAAGTAACCAATCTTCACCTCAATGTAGAGTTTCATAAGCATATATGAACCTACTCTGTAACCTGCTAGTAGAGCAAGGGCCCCCATAGTCATCCTCAAAGTGAGCAAAGATTTTTCTCTTCCCATCTGCCCATTGACTTGTACACAATTTGTTTACAGAATTGTTTCTATGTGGGGCATCTGATTTCATTTTGGTTTGATTGGCAGAATTCCTTCAACATCCACTTCCTTTTTTGGGTTTTAACTTTGGTGCCCATTAGTTCACACTGAATGTATCCTTTGCTATAATTCCCTTTGGTTTTCTAAACATTGCAGTGACAACTATGAATGGGAGAGATAAAGGGCAACCTTGACCATCGTTATTTTCCAAGTCATTCTTGGTTCTTCTAAGAAAATGCTTATTCTGTATTCCTCAGCACAGATCCTTTACTCTAACTCAATTAGAACTTTCTGTGTTTACGTAACATTGCCCATTTTCTTTTCCATTCCAGCTTCACTCTTTCCTTCAAACCTCTCAGTTTTATAATAATTCCATCAATGGGGTATATTTGGATGAGACTGGAGAGCTGGTAGCAGATCTGGACATTGTGAACACGGTGATTTTCTCCAATCTCTCTTTTATCAAAGTGGCCGTTGGGAGGCTAGAAAGAGTGGGATCCTTGGATTTCATGTTGATGATGAATCAGAATGCTATTGCAAAGATGAAAATGCAGAACAAGGTGGAGGAAAGACTTCATTCTATTTTTTAAAAAAAAAACTCTTACCAAGAGCACTGCAGAGTTGGGGGCAGGGATAGACTTAGGATGTCATCTCAGTTTTCCCAGAGTGGAAGTATAATTTTTGTTAAAGGTTTCTATCAGAAAAAAAAATATTCTTAAATATTCCAGTTAACTGTTTATCAGACTTCTGCAAGGGAGCTAGATTTAAATCATGGGTCAAAAGGATTGATTTTGCCAAAGCAGAAATCCATTTAACTTTATCTTCAGTAGGTACACTGAAAACTTAAAATAAAATTGTATTGGAAAAAGGTAAATAGGCAAACAACAAGCAGCTAAGTCAGTTTGATTGGCTCTAAGATTCTTGGAGACTTCAAATTTAGCTAAACCTTGAATTGTAGATCCCCAAACTTTTCCTTTAACCTATTTTAGGAAATAAAATAATCCATGTTGTGGATGTTATTTCCCCCCCTCTTTCTGGCCAGCCCCTACCTCCTTCCAGGTGTGTGGAAAGCTGTCCTCCTGGATCCATGAAGGTGGCTCAGGAAGGAAAGCCCATCTGCTGCTATAATTGTCATCCTTGTGCAGAAGGATCCATCTCCACCATGGAAGGTGGGTGACAGCAGGAGAAAGGGACAGATTTTGGGGAGGATCAGAGATCCTGAGATTTTCCATGAACATGCATTTTGAAAGGCTTGGCCAGCGGGGTCCCACCTGTTTGAGTCTTGATAAAAATATACATTTATGTCATAGTGAATAACAAGAAAATATCTTGGAGATTAATCTCGTATATAGGACGAGCAAACAGCGATACAGATCATGGATAAATATATGGGATAAATGAGGGTTGAGGGTTGTGAGAGAGTTGACATCTCTTATTCTTTATCTTTCACAACAATCTTCCATGTTTCAAATTACTATTTATTTCATTTCTCTGAATAGTGAGGGTTTCCAGATTTCAAAATATAATGATGGAACTTTGATTGGATCTTTGGAAGAGGATTGACCAAATTCTGGCCATGTCTGGTGGGCACTTTGGGCAGCCACAGTTTCAAGTTATAGTTACTGGTCTTTAGACAAAGGATGCATTTCTTTGGTAAAGGAGTCTCGAAGAGTGTCTTCGCTGTGCTCTTCATTCTACTTGCTGGGGAGGGGGAAGTTGATAGCCTTATGTCATCACCCTTTGCCTGTTCCCTCTGTTCAGGTGTTGCCTTTTTTGGTCTGCTTCAGGTGACTCCTGGGTTTATACTTCCTGAGGCTGACATTGCAGAGGTTTTGCTGGAGGCTCCTCTTAAAGCAATTTTCAAACTCATGGTCCATGAAGAGGGGAGGAGAGGAACCATGAGTTGGGGTTGAGCCAAACTTCCTTCCTGATCTTATTAGAAGATGCTCCTCTTTCTCATAATAAAAAAGGAGGAATGCACTTTGATGTCCTCACTCCATATCCAACTCATCTTCAAGGACCACTCCACCTAATCTTTCTTTCTCCATGGCAAAAGTAGTGTTGATCATTTTCAGCTAGCATAATCTACATTCAGCAATCCTTCACATGTACTTAATTCCACTATAGGCTGGATCTGATTGGTGCCTTAAAGTTTTGACAAAAGTCTGGGCTCCAGTTTTCAAGAGGTTCAACAGTGAAAAGGTAAACTGGTGGAACTGCCTTCCTTTCTTGAATCCTTTCTTCTTCCCGTCTTCTCTCTCAACAAGTTCATTGATGAAATGGTGACAGTAAAAAAAAAAAAGAAATATTAAGATGTTCTAGCTGGAGGGAAATGAAGAAATATATTGATTTCACCTACACACAACCATTCACACAAAAAACAAGTTTTCCAAAACAATGCATTTTATTAAAGGACATGTTAAAGGGTGCCCGTATTCTTGCTCTTTTTCAGATGCAGATAAATGTACCAAATGTCCAGAAGATCAACATCCAAACATCAGTCGAGTTCACTATATCCACAAGATTAACATCTATCTTTCTTATAAGGAAAATCTCGGGATCATCCTAACTTCCATTGCCTTGTTCCTCTCTTTAACCACAGGCTTTGGCTTATGGATCTTCATTAAATTCATGGAAACACCAATTGTCAAAGCCAACAATCGGGACCTCTCCTATGTCCTTCTAGTTTCCCTCCTGCTTTCCATATTGACCTCCTTTTTGTTCATTGGCCGGCCGAGGAGAGTGACCTGCCTTCTCCGACAAACAGCCTTCAGCATTGTCTTCTCAATTGCAATTTCTTCAATCTTGGCCAAAACAATCACAGTGGTGTTAGCCTTCTTGGCCACAAAACCAGGGAATCAAGTGCAGAGATGGTTGGGGAAGAGCTTGGCCAACTCCATTGTTTTTTCTTGTTCTGGTCTCCAAGTTGTCATCTGCAGCATCTGGTTGGGAACTTTTCCATCATTCCCTGACTCTGACTTGCACTCCCAAGCTAGAGAGGTCATCCTACAATGCAATGAAGGTTCTGTCACCATGTTTTATGTTGCCCTTGGGTACCTGGGCTTCTTGTCTGCTGTCTGCTTCATGGTGGCTTTTCTAGCCAGGAATCTCCCTGGGGCCTTCAACGAAGCCAAGATGATCTCCTTCAGCATGCTGGTCTTCTGCAGTGTCTGGGTGTCCTTTGTGCCTGCCTACCTGAGCACCAAGGGGAAGTATATGGTGGCTGTCCAGGTCTTCTCCATCTTGGCCTCCAGTGCTGGACTGTTGGGCTGCATTTTCATCCCTAAGTGCTACATTATTATTTTTAGGGCAGATCTAAATAACAAAGAATATTTGATGTCAAAATTAAATTAAAAAATGACTTTTACAAATCTATTATTTTTCAAAAATGTCATTAACAGGTTTTGACCATTTAATGTTTGTTTCATGGTTCCAAGTAATGCCCCCAATTGAGTTAGGACTCCAAGGCCTTTGGTCTGCTCAAAGATCTTTTTTATTGGGCACGTCATATCAGCATGTTCAAAAGTGAAACCAATTCTAAACTCTTCCCACGTGGCAACATAACTAAGATAATAAAAATTCCCACCCTTCCAAGTGTCACAGGTCACATTAACCAACTGGAAAAATGGCGGGCTTCTCAGTCATTCCCTCCAGCTGCTATGAGCGTTCACTGCAATGACCTTAGTTCCCACCTTCTTTGTTGATGTTGCATCTGGCACATTGGTGCACCATGCGTGTACTTCATTCCACTATAAGCTGGATCTCTATTCCATTCACCCCTTTATTGTCCTCCCCCCTGATGTGGCAACGAAGAAACAAAGGAGGAGAAAGTGTGGCTTCAGCCAAGTCATTTCGAGAGTTGACAGTCAGCTCCCCTTGCAGTGAAAAAAGCATCTGAAAAATATCAAGCAGAAGCACGTGTTAGTTCTCCCCTAGCCACTTCTATTGTCACTCCAGCCTAGAGTTGACAATTTGTTTGTTTATTTCTTCAACCTAAATGCTGCCCAGCTAAGCTAGAGATGACTTTAGGCATGTCACAATCCAGAAAAAAGAAGAGGAAAGAGTAAAACAGAGTATACCAACATTGGTTTAAAATTGACAAACATGGGAAGGAAGGGAGTAAGATATACATGGGGCGGAGCTATTCCTCTTATTTTTAAAGCTACTCCTATTTAGTTTCCTCTATATTCCTAAAGAGACCAATAGCAAAACACCAAGTCTTATTTTCAGTGTGGGTAAAATCAGTTTCCAGATGAATTAAGCTGTTTAGTAGACAAATGAAGAGATAAGGAATGTGGCTTTGTAGCTCATAGTGACCTGTGGGAAGTTTTAACAGAAAATTCCCATAGAAACCCCTGACTCTGAAGACGCAAATGTTTCTTCCAACTAAGACCATTTTCCTTGGCAGATAAAAGAAGGGCAAGAAGTAACCTGAGATTTATTATTTATGAATATGGATGGATGGATCACTTTCTTGTTTTTTGCATCATTTCCCCTCTTTTCTGAAATATATAAATATTTCTATATTTATTTAATAAACAGATTTTTACGGACACCCAATTCGCACACAGGTGACTCTGGATGGCTTACAATTTTAAACACAACAAAATAAAAAACTCATGAAAACCTATATACATTTTTATTAAACAAATTTATAAGTCTGCCAAACTCAGGTGACAAGTAGAAGAGAGGAGAGGAATGCTTACATCTTTAAGATTCATAACATAAAAACTCATTAAATTAAAATTCCAATGTGAGTGGGATTTGAGTGTATGATGTGTATTTCTTTGTCTGAAGAAGTTTACACTATTCTTTTGGAGATGACTCCACTCCCAGTATGTATTGTTTAATAAATACTGCAGTGAGCCCTGATTGTTTGCTTTGGGTCCCGTGCTTTGATACCACAGAAACTGGTGTCAGAAGTGAGAGTCACCGTTTTTGACCTGTGACCAGGGACAATAGCAGGGTATTCTATAGTGCTGGGGTGAATTTGAATCCTTATCCCTTCTTGCTGTCAATAAAGAGCGTGATTTAGGAGTGAGTACAAGGCAGCACTCTCTGTCTAAAAGTCTATTTTGTCTAGGGAGGCTTGTTAAATGTGTGTGGCCCTTTTTTCATTCCAGTTCTCAGCTTTCCTGCAGAGAGTTCAACTGAGAAATGACTGGAAGAGTCTGAGAAGGGGAATTTGGCTTTGGAGGGGTGAGTGTGCCCCTTCTTTGTTAAGCAGAAACTGACTCCGAGGTTCCGCTGAAATGGCTTTGCTGAGGACAGATGATTCTGAAGAAAATCTATATATTTAGTTGCTGAGGGTCATGACACCTGATCAAGCATTCAGCAAACCTCTCAAATATATATTGTGCCCTTGAGGTATAGACATTTCAGAAACCAATCTGGGTCAATCATGGGGACCAGAGGTTTTGTCTTCCGAGCTTTCGGAATTGTGAGGGAGCCCATCTTCAAGAAACTTCTCTTGTGCTGTTCCCTGTGTGGTATTTATAGTGCCTGTTGTATGGTGCCTGTTGTATGTACATGTTTCCACAGTTGTGACTTTAATGCAAAGAAAAAGAACTGGTTCCCTGAACCACCATCTGCACTCCACAATTTCTCTCCATTAAAACTCAAGTCAGTTAAATTGAAATGGAAGGGTTTTTCACATAACCACAGATATATGTTGAGGAGATTGGGTGCTGGAATATTTTGGTCTGTACCAAGAAGATAGGCATAATTGGACCTTTCCTCATCTTTTATCCATATTTTGGTATTATCCTCCATATACCCTTCCTGTATGCTAACCAATATTTCAGTTCTTCCCAACTCCCTGTTCAACTTTGTATTCCTGTATTCCTCTGCATGACTTCGTATCTGAAAAGATCACCACCATGACCAAATGTGATTCCACATTTCCTGCAGTTTACATGGTTTCAACCTTTTGCAGATTCTCCTATGTGGATTAAGAGATCCTCCTTCATAGAGCACAACAGGTTTATTGCAAGCAGAGTCTCAGTTGCTCCTTCCATGCCCATCTGTATGCTGGAATTCTAATGGAAACAGAAGACACACATGACAGAAGAACCCAAGGATGATTTTTCAGTTGGTCTCTAGATTGTGGGAATTTGCAGAAATCTGAGCAAAAATTTAAGCATCTGATTTTTTTAACCATAACAGCAAATCAACTAATTTAAAGGATATGTGAGAAAGCAATAGGTCAAGCCTTACACCTGCCTAATTATGACAAACTCCATGGGTTCTGTGCTTAGTATGTCATAGTGTGTCATAGGTTCGCCATCACGGCTCTCAATGGATCTTATGGTGAATCCTCTGTTTGAATTTCTTTTGTCCCTTGAACCAAATCTCTCTCCCTTTATGGTCCTCCCATTTTCTGCTTATGTGGCTGTATAATCTTCAAAAAAAAGATTGATTAGTTGGTTGATTATTGTACCTTTTGGCCTGTAGGGTAAAAATTGTTTATCTGATGACCTGTGGTGTTGCACAAAGGCAACACAGTCAGAGAACAGGTATTTGCTGTTCTCTTTATTTGCTCCAACTTGCCCTCAATGTCCCGTTTACTCCCTGGCGTGGAGAAAAGCTCTCCCACGAACCTGCAGCAGCCTCTGGCTGCAGATACTCCAGTTCAAACACTGCAAGCAGAATGACTGCAATCAATCACTCCAGCAAGGCAAGATAATTAGTCCAAGAAGAGTCATGGCAATAATTCTAGCAAGGCAAGATAGGCACACAGAAGCATGGCAGTAATTCAAAGAGTCAGGAAGAAGCCAGGAATGCAGGCCACAGCTCTCAGCACTAGATGAATTCAGAATTTGTTCCTGACAAACGCCCTTCCCAAATGCCTCTCCTTTAAACTCTGTCCCCAGGTGTGCCTTGTGAAGGGAATCAGGGACCTTTTCTTCCTCATAAGCCATGCTACCCACATTGCTCTCTTCTGAGTTCTTCCCTGCATGCCCTAGGATGAGGAGGGTGTGGACCTTGGTCTTCATCTGAAACCCCTCTCCCCTGTTCTACCTCTCCCATGCTCTGCCCAGCCTGACTTTGCCCAGTTTCCTCCACACCCAACGGAGCCATTCTCCTGCTCTCTGTCAGCTGTTCATCTTCCCCCTCAGATTTAGACTCTGACAGGGGCATGACAGTTTGGGTGAGCAGGAACCATTAACCTGAAACCATTATTCAACGTTCAATGAATTCAGATGTTCAGATAACAAAGCTAATATTTGTTAATATAAATAATAGTGGGGATAATGGACATCCTTGTCTTGTACCTTTTCTTATATAAAAATTTTCTGTCACATCTCCATTCATCATGACTTTAGCTCCCTGGTGAATCGCCTTAGTCATATTTATAATTTTTTCACCAAAATCCATACATTTTAATTGTTGCATCATAAATTGCCAATTTACATTGTCAAATGCTTTTTGAGTGTCTAAAAGAATAATGCTAGTTGTTTTTCACTATGTACTTCATAGTACTCCAGTGAATCTAAAATTATTCTCACACTGTTTCTAATCTGCCTTTTAGGTAAAAAAACATTTTGGTTAGAATGTATAAACTTGATCAAAAATCTTTTAAATCTTTCAGCTATTATTGAAGCCCAAAATTTTGTAATCTGCATTTAATAAGGATATTGGCCTGTAATTCTTTATTTGTGTTAAGTCTCGGATTAAGGGATTAAAGTGATATTAGCTTCTGTCCATGTATGTGGTATCTTGGCTTCTAATAAAACTTCATTGTATACCTCTATCATTGACAAGCTCAATGTACCTTGTAGATCTTTATAAATTTCTGCTGGTAGACCATCTGGACCTGGTGGTTTATTATTTTTTTGTCTTTTAATCACCTCTACTAATTTTGCCATTGTTATTATTTCATTCAACATATTCTTCACCATTTCCAACACGTTTTGTAGGCTGGCTTTTTCCAAATATTGTGTTATTCTTTTCCCCCTCTGGTACTTTTTCATGGTCATATAGCTTCTTATAGAACTCCTGAATTATATATTTTTTCTTTTCTATTTGATAGTATAGTATACCTTCCTCATCATGCAGTTTACTTATCCATTTCTTCTCTTTCTCCTTCTTCAATTTATAGGCTAGCCACCTTCCAGATTTATTAGCTTATTCAAAAAAAATGTTTTGCTCTTTTTATTTGTTGTGCCAGTTCTTCTTTTTCCATTATATTTAACTTATGCTTAATCATCTCCATTTGTTTTTTTTTAGATTTTGTGGTTCTTTTTCTAACTCTACTTCAAATCATCTATATTCTCATTCTAAAGTCTTTTGGTATTGTTTCTTTTTCTTATTTTTCTTCGCTATATAAGTTATAGCTAGTCCCCTAATATATTTGGACACATTCTGTGAAGACCCAGCTTCATAATGTTGGAAGAGGTTGAAGGAAAGAGAAGAAGAGGATGACCACTGCAAAATGAATCCATTCAATTACAAAAGCATGAATACTCTTCTGACGGAACAAGATGGCTATGATAAGACAGATGACACTAAAGAAAGTCTATATGTTTAGTTGTTGATGGTCAAGGTACCTAATCAATCAATCAGCAAACATCTCAGGCATATATTGTGTCCTTGACCTTTAGAATTTTTCATAGTTCTGATTTAAACAGTTACTCCCAGGGAGACTTTAATGTAAAGAAACTGAACTGATTCCTTGAACCACCATCTGCACTCCACAATTTCTCTCCATTAAAACTCAAATCAGTGAAATTTAAATAGAAGAGCTTTCTACATATCCAGAGATGTTATGTTGAAGAGATTGGGGGTTGGGATATTTTGGTATGTACCAAGGAGATAGGCATGGTTGGACCTTCCTTCATCTTTCATCCTCCATATTTCCTTCCTGCTAACTAATATTTCAATTCTTCCCAACTCCCTGTTTAACTCTGTATTCCTGTATTCATCTACTTGACTTTTTGTTCTGAAAGGATCATGACCATGACCGAATGTCATTCCACATTTCATGCAGCTCACATGGATTCAACCTTTTGCAGAGTCTCCTATATGGATTAAGAGGTCATCCTTCATAGAGTACAACAGGTTTATTGCAAGCAGAGTCTCAGCTGCCCCTTCCATGACCACCTGTGTGCTGGAATTCTAATGGAAACAGAGGACAAACATGATAGAAGAACTCAAGGACAATTTTTCAGTTGGCCTCTAGATTGTGCAAATTTGGGGGAATGAGAGTCCAATCTGAGAAAACATTAAAGCATCTGATGTTACAACTATAACAAAAAAAATCAACTGATTTAAAGGATATGTGTGAGAGCAATAGGCCAAGCCTTACACCTGTCTAATTATGTCAGACACCATGGATTCTTTGCGTTAGTATGTGGAAAGATAGATTGAAGACAGAGACATGAGATGAGGTCTCTTTGAGAAATAGCAGAAAGAGTGATAGACAAAGAGAAAATCCTTCAATCTCTCTCCCTTTCCCTCTCTCTCTCTCTCTCTCTCTCCCTATCCCTTTCCCCCTCCCTCCCTC
>JANHFL010180523.1:0-10071 GCA_032468155.1 Oxyrhabdium leporinum
GAAAGAAAGAAAGAAAGAAAGAAAGAAAGAAAGAAAGAAAGAAAGAAAGAAAAGAAAAGAAAAGAAAAGAAAAGAAAAGAAAATTAGGAAGAAGAAAAGCCCTTCACTGCTGTGATGGACTTGCCTGGAAAAACTGTTTGCTCCAACGTGTCCTTCCTATTCCTTGGAGAGCTTTTTTATCACATCCTTATTATTATTTTCCCAGCTTTCTCCTTTTCTTTGCTCCCAGCAGCTGACATCCGATCCTTTCTTCCCCTCCTAATTTGAATGACCTCCACCCACCACCACCACCTCTCTCTCTCTTGCTCCCATTCTCTGTGGGTCCATTTTAGGAGAGCCAGATGTTGAGACAAAGGTCTAAAAATAATCTTTTCATCTATCTTTCCTTGGAAAGCTGGGTGGCCGGGGAGAGGTGGCGAGATCCCCGCTTGGGAGCAATTGCAAGATCGGGAGCAAGGGATCCAACTTGGAGCAAGGAACTTACTGGCAAGGCAACAGCATCTTTCCTGGCCCCAGACTTGAACCCTTTTAAGGACAAACCGTCTGGGAGAGAACAGAATTTGACTTCGAGGGATTAGCTCACTTCCATTCCTGCCTTTTTCTTTTCTCCTGCAAAGAAATCTGAAGCAAATTCCATCCTCCTCGGGGTTTGCAATTTTCTTTTTTCTTTTGCTTTTGGACAGGACGCACAAAGGCAGCCGGAGGAGGACGTAGAAATGGGGAGCAACCTGCATTTTTGCACCCGGTTCCTTACAACTGCTTTATGCCTGGTGTTCCTGCTCTACCCGTCCTGGAACTACGCAAAGAGCCGCTGGAGAAGGCAACTGAAGGCTTCACCACTGAAGCTGGTGGAGAATTACGATGTAAGTAAAAGCTACCGTCAAGAAAAGGGAAAGGTAGAACTGTAGCACGTTGCAGGAATCCTCCGAGGTCACTTAGTCTGACCTTTTGCTGGAGGTGTAGCAATATGTATGGGATGAAGGGTTTACAGTTAGGCTTCAGGGTGGCTGGTTGGTCTTTGAAGGAAAGAAAGCTCACAAGTCTTTCAGTTTTCTCTCCAGAGAATCCAGCAACTGGAAGCTTCCACACTTGGCTAAGATCTGTCAACATCTGTCTTCAAAAATTCATCAGAGTTTCCAATCCCATCAAGTCTTTGCGCATCGTACATTTTCTCTGTGCTAAATCCTAAAAACCCAGAGAGTTTAACAAAACCTAAGTGCTTCTGGCTTGTGTGGAGTTTTGTTGCTTGGCACACATCTGGAGAAATATTCTCTGCCAAAAGGGCTGTGGTCTAATCAAGCAAAGACCCCCTTGAAGAAGTGCATTTTTTTTCCTTTTTTATTTCACGTCTTCTGTTTCCACCAAGGGGCAAGGTGCCAGTTTGATTCGGTTACTCTATCCCCTTATGTATTTGGAGTAGCTAGGTAACTTCTCTGCTGTAATACATTTTTCTTTTTAATTAACTGTGGGATCTTTGTGCTGTTAATTATCATAGCCTATTGAATGGAAAAAAAGGTAATAGTTGTGGAATTTAGGGTGATAAATTGTGATTTCCCTCCCCCCTTACTTGCCCAGGGTGAGTTATATTTGACTTTATGCTGGGTTATATAATGTGTTTATTGTGTTTTGAATTTATGGTAGTTGTTTTGATAGCCTCAGTAATTGAAATCTTGGTTATATATGCTTTCTGGACTGCTTTAATGTTTGCAGAAATTAAATACGTACAAACAGTACATATTTCTTTAAATATATAAATCCTAAGAGAATCAGAGAGAAACTTATTCTGAAGTATGTGTTCATTCTGATTCTGAAACTGCAGAATAGAACAGAATTCTCCTTGGGAAACCAGTTTGCTGATATTGGCAAAGAGGTAGCCAAAACATCAAACGTTTTGTGACACCGAAAATACTAACTCTTCTTGGAAGGTTCCAGGCAAGATTCTCCCGTTGTGTGTTTGGATACAACTTGGCTCCTTTTTAAAACAATCTCTGTGATGTTCTTCATACGTCTTCCCAAGACCCAATCTCAAAGACCCTCCAACCTGATTCTGGGGAACCATAAAGGAACCCGTGGCACCAACCCAGAACTGTGGGATGTTGGGTGGAGTTGGTTTCCCAAGGGAGGAAACCAACTCTGGGGCAAGTGGAAGTCCCCAAAAGCCTGGAGAATTGTTTGAGGTTAAAATGCCAAGGTGTTTTGAATTGCTGTTTCTTGGAAAAGACCGTTTCCTTCTTTGTAACCAGAAGCCCCGAGAATTATCAAGAATGAAAACTTTTTAAAAAAGAGAGAGAGAGAGAAAGGGGATGGGGAAAGGGGAAGAATGCTGTTCTATGAAAACTTTTAAAGAGAGAGAGAGAGAAAGAAAGGGGGTGGAAAGGGGAAGAATGGTGCTCTCCACTGAACCCAAGAACATTTGAGAGGATTTTGCTGGAGAATCTAGTTTGTTTTCGGTCTGCGTGTATAAATAAAAGAAATTCTGTTGAACGAGTGAGACTATGGGTGCCTTTTGATGGTGCCTGGATTCGACCTGGTTATTCCTCACCGGCTTAGTTTCTCCAATATTAACAAATGTGCAAGGGGTGACCCCTAGTGGCAGACCCTAGGATTAACTCTCACAGATTAATCAAGTTATAAGTAGTCTTCCCCTTATTGGGCCCAGAAAACTCACTGTTCAAAATGATAGGGTAGTGAATTGAAGCACCGTACAATCGCACCCAAGTGATGACCTTTTGTCCTTTGTCATTAAACGAATTGCCGCGGTCGTTAAATGACACTTGTGGCCCCCGACTTGCAACCTTCCCTGCCGCCTTTCCCCCGTGGACTTTGCTTGTCAGAAGCCGCTGGGAACATTGCAAATGTTTTCTGACCCAGCTCCCCAAACATGACAAACCCTCTGATGTGAACTCAAAAGGTTCCTTTATTAAGAATGCCGGCAGCCCTGGAAAAACATTTGTCTCTCAGGATGACAAGTCCGTCTGGTCAGAAAATGAATAGTAGTCTGCCAAATCTATTCATCTCCGCCCCCTGCCTTTTATCCCCAGAGCTAGGGTGGGCCTTCGCTAGCAGCAGTGGCTCTTCCTTCCCAAGGACCGGCCCATAGATCTCCATTGCTCTCCTCTCCTCTGCCTTCTGCGCATCCGTGAGTCAGACACTAGACCCAGCTGTTCCTCCTCTTCCTCATCAGCCACCTCCAGACCTGGGGGGCTGTTGACTCTCCATCTGAGGGCTGACGGCCAGCCCGTATTCCGCCTCTGTCTCTCTCTCTCTCTGCCAGCTCCATTCCCTCTTCCCCCTTCAGAGCTCTCAGCGTGCCTTGATGCCGACCCTGACTCCCACGCCTCCTCCTCCTCCTCTGATTCGGCTGCTGGAGGGGCCGGCGGCCAACAGGCCACAACGAAATGGCAACCCTGTGGTGGCAGAATACTGTAACTATCTTAAATGCAAGCCAGTTTGCCAATAGTCCAAACTGCATTCACAAGACTCCAGGGACCCTGGGAAAAACTTAAGTGTGAGCGCTGGTTGTACATCACTTTTTTCAGCGCTGTCGTATCTATGCAAAGTCACTAAACAAATAGTCATAAGTAGAGTACCTGTGACACTAAATTATGGACCAGAGTTTTCCAAACTTGGCAATTTCAAGACTTCAACTTCAGTGACTGGCTAAGGAATTCTGGGATTTGACGTCCACAAGTCTTAAAATTGCCAAGTTTGGAGATTGCTGACATAATTTTCTTTCCTATCATAACATTGTGAGTTGCAACGAGCAGCCAGATGCTTCCTTGGTCCCTCAAGGTGACAGATAGTTTTTCCATATATACTAATATAAAGTCACTTCTCCACTACTATGAGAATAGTACAGTACCTAAATTTAAAATTGTCCTGAAAGGATTAAATTCCAGAGGTCCAAGGCAGCTGGAGAGATAGTGGAACAAAGTCAGAATGGACAAAGAAGGACATCTGGCAATGTTCTTGCAACTCTGAAATCTTCTCCAGATGTTTCACTCCAGGACGATAAGAGTTATAGGAAATTCACCTGAAGGGAAGTTTGTCAAACCACAGCAAGCGTGAAAATGCGGTGTTATTTGGATGTAACCTACATATGCTGGCTAAAAACATCCGCTCACATTGCTTGGAGTAATGGCCCAATGTAATAGGAATGCTGTTCTTCTAAATTGGGTTTGTATCCAGGCTGTGTAGGATATAATCTTTCTCTTCTGAAAAGATTAGCAATAATCCTTTTGAAAGTATTTTTATTCCTGGCGGCATGTCATCTGCGTATCCCCCGAGCTAGCAAAAATACTCAGAATGCCTCTGATTTATTAGAAGAGAATGTGGGCCAAAGGAGGAGAAGCCGTGAAGTCAAATTTAGCGACTTGACCTTGGAGATGTCGGTGCCATTGGGGGTGGGTGGGGGTGTCAAACAAGAGACCCATCCTTCCGACTGAAAGGATTTAACTTAGCATGACCTTTTGCCACAGAAGGGGCCCGGGAACAAGTAAGAACTGACCGGCTATCAATAGAAGAGAATATATGTAGAAGGGTTCCTGGGTGCTCTCTGAGCTGGGAGGTTTTCTTGATGACATCTCATGACCCAGCTAGGTAACATCATCAGTGATAGAAGGGAGTGCTAGCAGTATTTGCATCCTGGAACAACGCAAATTGTTTCATTATCTCGTTGGGTAATGAAACATCTGCAAGGAAACTCAGAGAGCGCCAAAAGCCTCACAGCCCTCCTCCTCCTCCTTGCAGGGAAGAGGAGGAAGAAAAGGAGAAGGAGGAGGACTGTGGGGTCCTTGGTACTCTCTGAGCTTGGTGGTTTTCTTGCAGGAGTTTCATTACCCAACTAGGTAACATTAACAGTGCTACAAGGGAATAGGGTTTGTGGGGGGACAGAAGGAAGAGGAGGAGAAAGACAACTGTGGGATCCCTGGAGCTCTCTGGGCTTGGTGGCCATGTACTTGTTTCAAAGAAATTTGTGCCAGAGAAATTTTCATCAGTGTATGTTTTTTTGTGAGTGCTTGGTGCTCTTTGAGCTTGGTGGTTTGCTTGCAGACATTTCATTACCCAACTAGGCAACATCATCAGTGCTAATGAGCATGGAATTTGCTCTACGTTTAGATACAATAACTTGCCCTGCCTGTGTTGGGTGGGAATTTGCAGATCATGTTCCATCTGTTTATTGGTTCCCAAATGCAAATACTGATAAAAATCAATAAACTTCTGTCATCTCCTTTGGCAAACATATGAAATTTAATCAGCATTGCATTCTGGTGTTTTTCATTGCTCAAGAACTAGGGATGGGAAAGTTTCCATATGGAGCCATCCTCAAATGGAGAACTCTGCAGAATTGTCCTTGCCAGCCAGTGCCATCTTGTGGAACTTCTAGGTATATTATACACAATTCTCAAAAACTTTCAGAAGAAAAAGCATTGTCTCCTTGCAAGCTTTCTATTCCTTGTGAAAACATTGAACAATTTGTCAAGTGACAAAGGTGAACCGGCGGGTGACACGTCTGATAGAAAAGGATGGGAGAATGTGTTTGAAAAATGCTGAAGTGGGGGTTGAGTAAAAAGATCTACTTTCTTCCAGGATTATGAGGACTCTCTTCATCCCCATAGCGCACACTACCAGAAAAATGACCGGTGTCCGCCACCATCGCAGACCTTACCAGAACGAGCGTGTGAAGCACCCAGCTGTCGATCGGACTCTGAATGCGAGAAACACAAACGCTGTTGCTATAACGGATGCATCTACGCCTGCTTAGAATCGGTACCTCCACCCCCAGGTAGACCAGCCCATAATATCTCACGCTGGAGATGTGATCAGAGTAGGCCCATCCCTGCAACTGTTGCTGTATCCCAAAACAGATGTCTCGAATGTCGTGTAGTTTTTAAATTGTCCTTCCAGTCCTTCACGAGGATGGGTTTGAGATAAATGGAAACATCTGGTTAGGCTGATAGACCTGGTTGATTCCCAAGATGGTATTATGGGATCCTGCAAAAAGGATGAAAGATGCACAGGGACAGAAAGCATTCATACGGCATGGATCATCAAACCATGGTTACAGCACTGTGCGACCCACTGGCATAGCCTCTTCTATACATCTTGTTAAATGCTGCTGCATCCTTGATGCTCTCTGAACTGGGTGGTTTTCTTGCAGACGTTTCCTTATCCAAACTAGTTAACATCATCAGTGCTAGTCTAGTTGATGTAGATGGTGCTACCTAGTTTGGGTCATGAAATGTCTACAAGAAAACAACCAAGTTTAGAGAACATCTAGGACTCCTCATTTCAACCCTGAACTACAAATAGTCTCCTTCTTCTTCATAATAATAATAAGAAATATTCTATCTCTTTTCTTTGAAAAGTTTTAGACTGGCTGATTCAGCCCAAACCCCGCTGGTTGGGTGGAAATGGCTGGCTCCTGGACGGACCAGAAGAAGTCCTTCAAGGTACAGGAGCAGAACTATAGCAGCGATAGCTTCCAAGGTTCCACGAGGGGCCTTCGTTGATCTTGAGATGTTTGTTTTCATAGCTGAAATATGCAGTACCACCGAGGATGGAGATGACCCACTTCATTGTCCAACGGGATTCGAATGCCACATCATTCACCCCGGGAATGCCGCCGAGGGCATCCCCAACCAGGGACAGTGCATCAAGCTACGTGGGAACTCGGGTGAGTTACCAGTATGAATGCGAAGCATCTGAGTTCATAAGCCGTGGCCCTGCGAGATAATAAGTTAAAGTCACATTCCTAAGGATGTCTTGCAGAAGACAGAGACGTGGAGAGGTTGTGTTTGTTAGAAGTTGTCCTAGAAGAGGTGGTGGGAGGAGGAGAAGAACTGGACTCAAGATGTAGAAAAAGTCGAGGAAGCTCATTTTTGCCCTGTCTCCACATTCCTTAATTTAGATAGATCCAGGTGTGGAATTACCTTTGGGAATTGATACAAAAACAAAAATAGAACAGCGCTGTCTCCTGCTGTGGTTCTCCATCCTTCTTAGTTTCCAGAGACCAGAAATGGTCTGTGAAACCTTCCTTCAGAACTTAAAGCACATCTTAAAGCACAGTTCACAACTCAACTTTGTCATTTCCTTTTTGAAGAGATTTGAGGACAAGAATGCTCACCACACTTGTCATCTGTGCAACGTGGTCATTTGTGAAGATGCCTAAGCTTTGATGTTTCTTTTTCCTCTTCCAGATGGGTGGAATCTAAGGCCCAAATACTACAAGGACTACTTTGGTAAGTTTCAGCACTAAAATAACAGAATAACAGAGTTGGAAGGGACCTTGGAGGTCTTCTAGTCCAATCTCCAGCTCAGGCAGGAAATCTTATACCATTTCAGACAAACAGTTGTCCAATCTCTTTTAAAAAACTTCCAGTGTTGCAGCATTCATAAAAAGCAGTTAATGATTAAATCATATTTTGGAAGAGCAGCAATCTGAAGAACACGGATCTCGAAAGGTTGTTTACTTAGGTGTTCCTCAACTCATGACCGTTTGTGGAACATTTGAAGTCCAAAGTTACAACAATGCTGAAAAAAAGTCTTCCTTATAATTGGTCCTCGCGTTTATGTCCCCCATGGTCAGACAGTCTGAAGCCAGGCACTTGGCAACCAGCTCGCATTTTCTACCAGCAGCAGCGTCCCGCGATCACATGATCACAATTTGGCACCTTCCCCGGCAATTTTGGGCAGAAAACCCCATATATATGGAAGAATGGATTCACACTTACAACTGCAGTGTTCGCTTACCAGCCATGGAGTCACTTAACGACTGTCATAAATATAGTTGTAAAATCACGACAACTTACGACTGCAACAACTTATGACTCTGCTCCCAGTCGTAAGTCGAGGCTCATCCTTCAGCATTCCATCTTAATGTAATAAACAGGAAAGAGATCTTTGGGTTGAAGAGGCCGGTCTGTGCGGAATATAGGAAAAGATCTGGAAACAAGAAAACAAACAAAAATGCGATAGGAAGTGAGATTGTTTTCGTGGCAAGGAGCTAGTTCGTCTTGCTATTTCCTAAAAAAATAATAATAATCTCAAAATTAACTTAGGGGTACTATTTTTACTGCTTGTTTTCCACCGTTGTTTTGCAGGCCGCAGTTCCAGCAACGTGGTGGGTTACGTGAAGCAAACGCAGAAACATCTTGGTTAACTCAAGAAGGACTCTTCTGACCGGCCACGTGTGATATCAAAGGGAAAATAATAATAACGTTGGATGGGCAAAGAATAACCATAACCCAGGGAGAATAAGCCAGGAGAACAAACATCCCTATCCCATGAACAAACATTTTTAATCGGTTGTTTGAATTTCTTTTCAATGTGCCTCTATAAACCTGCTGCTGGGAGAAGGGGTTAGAATGATCTTCAACTCTGATAATTAAAACCAGGATGGACAAGCGTGGCCTCTTCTAATAACTCTACACTTTAATAGTGTTGTTTTACAAGATGGCAACGTGTAGTCTGGGCATTTAATTTGGTTATTTGGAGAACTCAGCCATTCTGTCTGTACTAATAAGGATCATTCATCCAAAACCTCTGTTATGAGTGAGATCCTTGATGTCTAGCAATCACGGGATATGGATGGGGTGAAGGCACCATGTATGACTGGAGTGTCTTTCTTCAAGCAGGAAATGTGACGTTCCCTGTGAGGCAGGAGAACAATGGAGTTATTAGGTGTTTCCCCAATGAGATACAGATTTCCTAACAGTGAGAAGAGTTAGAAGAATTCATGATTCAAAAGGTGAGGTGCTCTCCTTTGTGAGCTACATTCAGGCTGAATCTAAAAAACAGACCTTGATTAAGAGTGTCTTAACTTGGCTTCCACCGCTGATCGAGGGGTGGGACATGATAATATAGAACATAAAATAACAAGATTGGAAGAAACCTTGGAGGTCTTCTAGTCCAACCCTCTGCTCAAACAGGAGACCTTCCAGACAAATGGTTGTCTAATCTCTTCTTGAAACCCTGCAGTGATGGAGCACCCACAACTTCGGGCAAACTATTCCACTGTCAGGAAATGTCTCTTTAATTCCAAATTGCTTCTCTCCTTGATTAGTTCCCATCCATTGCTTCTTGTCCTACCTTCAGGTGCTTTGGAGAATAGGATGACCCCCTTTTCTTTGTGGCAACCCCTCAAGTATTGGAAGAGTGCTATCATGTCACCTCTAGTCCTCCTTTTCATTGAACTAGACATACCCAGTTCCTGCAACTGTTCTTCGTATGTTTTAGCCTCCAGATCCCTTATCATCTTTGTTGCTTTTCTCTGTACAATTTTTAGGGTCTTAGCATCTTTTTATGATCTAAGTAGCCCCTTCCCAATTCTATCATTGCACGAATGATCAAAGCAGTTTGCAAATTTCCACTCACCCTTCAGCAGCTCTAAGTGAACTTTTTCCTAAGGTTAAAATGATACAAAATTAGATTTGGGAACGAGCAACTTGAAATGTTATGTAATAGGATCAAGCGACAAATTGGTCCCAAAACAAACAACGCACTTCGCACATGAAAAAAAAACCACAAAAAACCCTCCAGGAACCATTTGCAAATCTCAAATTCCAGATACTTGGGATGGGGGGAAAAAACAAAAAGCATTGATGAAACACTAGAGAACTCTTGTCTTCAAAGATAGATGACCCTCCATAAAGCAGCTGTTTGATTCCACATCTGGACAAGAATTCATCTACGGACTGTGACACAAGGATGTTCTTTTCGACTTGGAAGAAAGGGGTGTCAGGTTTTCGCTCTTTGAACTGAGGAAGCCAATCAATCCAAGATGGTTTGTTTTAGGAGGGTTGAAAAAAAAAAGCACAGTTGGTTTGACCATTGTGTAAAGCTCCCAATGCAGCCTTGGGGGGGGGGGGTGTTTGTAATTATGATCTCTAGTTGTTCTGCCCAATGTTAGCTGTGTTCTCCTCTGTAAATACACATTGCTCGTGCAAACAGAGGGAATTGCTCCGCAAAGACCAAGGGAAGGCAGAGTCATTGAACTTTTTCCTAAAGGTTGGGTCAGCGTAGCCTGGATTTTTTGGGAGGTCTTTTTGTACAGCCATGCCTCTCAGACAT
>JANHFL010180711.1:0-10068 GCA_032468155.1 Oxyrhabdium leporinum
GAGGCAGGGAGGGAGGGAGAGAGCGAGAGTAACACTAGGTACAAATGGAGATTAGGATTAGAGAAATGTAGAGGTTATGAATAGAGAAAGGAGACATAGTGATACAGGCCTTTTGAAAGTATAGAGTAGACATAGACAATACAGAAAATAGGAAACTGAGATAGATCTTACAGTAGAGGCATTTTGGTGTAGGACTTAGAATTAATATACCACCCACAGTTATTTATAACACTTTTGGTTTATTGTGCCCAACAATCTGGGTTCTCATTTTACCGATCTCAGAAGGATGGAAGGTTGAGTCAACCTCAAGCCTCCTCAGAATCGAATTCCAGGCTGTGGGAAGAGTCAGATGACAATACCGCATTCTAACCACTGAGCCACCAGGCCACCCGTCATTATTGCCCCACATTTATTATATTTGCATCCATCTGCTCTACAGATCAGATATGATGGGCACGCTCATAGCCTCTTAAATATTGCTATTGGATAGGAGCTATGAAGTGTGCCTTTTCCGTTGCAGACTCTGCCGCATGAAACACTCTTTCCCCGACGTTTGGCAGGGTTTAAACCTCCTACCCTGCCAAAAGGAAGGAAGATCTAGCTCTTCCCCTAAGCACTGGGATGATTAGAAGAGATGCCTGCGCATCAGAAGCTTGATTTGGAGCCAGGTTTTTGTTGTAATGCATTTGGTTTTAATATGGTCTTTAAATTAATTATTGATTGGGAGCTGGCCAGAGTTTGTCATAAATTGGGTGGCTAGGTAGCTTAAAGAAGTCAGAGGAAAAAATAATGGATCTGAAAAATGGCCCATTCCTGCAACATTCTTGAGGCACTGAAGTTCAATGCATTTCTTTAATTATCAAATTTATATGCCACTAATCCTGCAGTTAACTTCTCCAATTTAACGCCTTTCAAGGAGAAAGATTACCCGTTTGGAGAAGGAATGGCAGTGGGCATAAAGGTCAGGAGGTCTGATTAACTTCTAATTTGACCAAAAGCAAGAATCAAAAGCAAGAATCACCCAGATTCTCCAAATGCCATCAACCATGCTAGAGGTGCCCTGTATTTGCAGAGCAAGTACATGTTAAATGTGAAGGCTTTGCATTTTGCCATTTGCAATATATGGGGTTTAGTGGTTTCCATATTAAGGTGTACTTGTGAAAAATCGTGAGCTAGGCTGCCATATACACTTTCTTACTAAATAAAAATACATACATACATATGCTTATATTCATTTTACACAGAAAAAAGTCAAGGCGGCAAATATATCTAATAAAGATTGACGCTCGCTTTCTCACCTAGCAAAGCAGCTCCCCTCAACTCCATGAAAGGAAACTATGAAACTTGCCAGAGAAATGAAACGCAAATCAGATTAGAGGCCTGCAAGCTAAAACGTATGAAGAACAGTTACAAGAACTGGGCATGGGTAGTGTAGTAAAGAGAAGGGCCAGCGGTAAAATGATAGCACTGTTCCAATATTTGAAGGACTGTCACAGAGAAGGGGAGCAACCTATTTTCCAAAGCACCAGAATGGACAGAAACTGATCAAGGACAGATTCATCCTAGAAATGATGAGCAATTTTCTTACCATGAGAACAATCAACCAATGGAACAGCTTGCCTTCAGAGGCTGTGGGTGCTCCATCACTAGAGGCTTTTAAAGAAGAGACTAGACAACCACTTGTCAAAAATGGTGTAGGGTCTGCTTCTTGAGCAGGGGGTTGGACTAGATGACATACAAAATTCCTTACAACTTTGTTATTCTATATTTGATATTAAGACATTTTTCACTAAAAAGAATCATGCTAAAAATTAAATAGTTAATTACTGTTGTTTTCCAATCAGAGTCAAGAAACGAAATACAAAATTCCTCTACACACATCAAATTTTGCCTCAGGGGGAATATCTTGTGTGTGAAGAGAGGAATCTTGTTCAAAAAACTGTCTGCAGTCTGGGTATTTGAATGGTTACTCACTTATGTGTAACCTTACATGATTTACAAGACCAGACCTACTACTGAAATCTTTCCCACAATCTGGACATTCATATGGCTTCTCTCCTGTGTGAGTCCTCCAGTGTATTACCAAATTGGAATTCCGACTGAAACTTTTCCCACATTCGAGACATTCATAAGGCTTTTCTCCTGTGTGAGCCCTCTGGTGTATCACCAAGTAGGAATTTCGAATGAAACTTTTCCCACACTCCAGACACTCATATGGGTTTTCTCCTGTGTGAGTCCTCTGGTGTTTCACCAAGTAGGAATTCTGACTGAAACTTTTCCCACAATCTGGACACTGATATGGTTTTTCTCCTGTGTGAGTTCTCTCATGTATCACCAGGTTGGAATTCTGATTGAAACTTTTCCCACAATACAGGCACTCATATGGTTTCTCTCCCGTGTGAGTTCTCTGGTGTCTCACCAGCTTGGAATTCCGAGGGAAGCATTTCCCACACTCCAGACACTCATATGGTCTCTCTCTTCTGTGAGTCTTCCGGTGCTTCACCAGTTCAGATTTGCAACTAAAACTTGCTCGACATTCTGGACACTCATACAGTTTCTCTCCTGTGTGAGTCTTCTGGTGTATTACCAGGTGGAAATTCCAACTAAATCTTTTCCCACAATCCTGGCACTCATATGGTTGTTTCCCTGTGTGAGTATTTTGGTGTTGCACCAGGTTGGAAGTCTGACTGAAACTTTTCCCACAATCAGGACACTCATATGGTTTCTCTCTCCTGTGAGTCTTCTGGTGAATAAGCAAGTTGGAATTTCGAATGAAACTTTTCCCACAAACCAGACATTGATACCTTTTGTCCCCTGTGTGAATTTTCTGGTGTACCACCAGGTGAGAGTTCCGATGAAAATTTTTCCCACAATCTGCACACTTACATGGTTTCTCTCCTCTGTAAGTCCTCTGGTGTTTCACCAGGTAGGAATTCTGACTGAAACATTTCCCACAATCATGACATTTATATGGTTTTTCTCCTGTGTGAGTCCTATGATGGTTCACCAGATCAGAATTACAACTGAAACTTTTCTGACAATCTGAACACTCATATTGTTTCTCTCCTGTGTGAGACCTCTGGTGTTTCACCAGATAGGATTTCTGACTAAAACCTTTCCCACAATCACATTTATATGATTTCCCTCCTGTGTGAGTCCTCTGATGTTTCACCAGATCAGAACTGCAACTGAAACCTTTCCCACAATCTAGGCACTCATACGGTTTCTCTCCCGTGTGAATCCTCTGGTGTATCACCAGGTAGGAATTCTGACTGAAACTTTTTCCACAATCTGGACACTTATATGGTTTCTCTCCTGTGTGAGTCCTCTGATGTTTAACCAGGTCATAATTGCAAGTGAAATCCTTCCCACAATCTTGACACTCATAGGGTTTCTTTCCTGTGTGTGTCCTCTGGTGTTTCACCAGGTAGGAATTCTGACTAAATCTTTCCGCACAATCACGACATTTATATGGTTTCTCTCCTGTGTGAATCCTCTGATGTTTCACTAGGTCACATTTCCAAGAGAAATCTTTCCCACAATCAGGACACTCATATGGTTTCTCTCCTGTGTGAGTCCTCCTATGTTCCACCAGGTGGGAATTCCAACTGAAACTTTTCCCACAATCTGGGCACTCATATGGTTTCTTTCTTGTGTGAGTCCTCTTGTGTTTCACCATATCAGTATGCATGCTAAATCTTTTGCCAAATTGGGACCACTGGTGGAGTTTCTCTCCAGTTAAGTTTTTGCCATACTCCAAAAATTTGTATCGCTTTTCTCTGGGTAGCTCATCTCGTGCATAATCACCTGTGATCTACAACTTCTATTTTTCCCACATTAGGCAGTCTGTGGGGCTTTTCAAATTCTTGAGTAGGCCAAAAATGTTTCTGAGCTCTTACTTGCAGGTTCTTTGATTCAAGCCACTCTTTCCTTCATCATTAATTTAAGCCTGCCCATTTTGGCTACCCAAGGGACCTTTCCCTTCCCACTCACTCCCAGTTATTTGCACTTTTTTATTTGGATATTATCCCCCTGGAGTTATCATGTAATGTTTCCTTGAGTAGCACATACTCTATTTTTTCCAAATCAAAACTTTGTTCTTGTCATTCTCTCCCTTGTCTCTTGCCTGATGAGGAAGAAGAAGAGTTTTTACACTTTCTGGAGGAATTGGAAAATATGTTGACTGATGGGTTTTTTTGAATTTTAATGCTGCTTCTCATTCTCTGCTGTCCAGAGTGCTCTTCTTGGCATCCTCTTTATCTGTAAGATTCATATTAATGGGTTAGTTTCATTATTGTTTTAAAAATGGCTGGACATGTGAAAGCAGCAAGGAAAACCCATATATTATCATGAAAACAACAATATTCTAGTTTAAATTCTTACATTAATTATGGTTCAGTTTGAATATAGAAGGGCAAAATTAAAGTTCAAATATTGTTTCAATCATAAAATTCCCTTTTTGGCTTGGATATTCACACAGGTATGCCCACAAAAAAGAAACCTAGGAATTTATGCATTTGTGTGCATATGCGTGCTTATATCAATCAGAATAGGTCTTCTGGCCCAACCCACTGCTCAAGTAGGAGATCCCTTACCATTTCAGACAAGTGGCTGTCCAGTCTCTTAAGTGATGGAGCACCCGCAACTTCTGAAGGTAAAGCTGTTCCACTGATCTCACCGTTAGGAAGTTTCTCCTTAATTCTAGATTGTTTCTCTCCCTCATTACTTTCCCTCCATTGCTTCTCACCTCGCATTTCTGGTGCTTTGAAATACAAGGTGACCCCCCCCCCTTCCCCTCCTCTTTGGGGCAGCCTCTCAAATACTGGAATACTGATATCCTGTCCCCGCAATCCTTCTTATTTCTAGACTAGCCATTCCCAAATCCTGCAACTGTTGTTCATGTTTTAGTCTCCAGGCCTTTTAATGTATGTCTCTCCTATTTCCAAGCAAACAATTACAGGCAGAATTTTAAAATCATGCATCAGTGGAACAGCATTTGGGGAGAGAAAGAATATTCAGTAGTAACCAACATGTTTCAGCCTCGTTCCTTGCTCTGCTTCCCCGCCGTGGAGGAACCCAAAGGGCCCGACTTGCCCCCGGCTTCTCCTCCGACCTGCCCTCCGCTCACCTCCCAGCAGCCGCTTCGACCCTCGGAAAAGCACAAGAGGCTCCGCCGACGCCACCGTCCTCCCGCGGGTGAGCCGGAAGAGGAAGTTCTTTTGTACCTTTCTATCTTAAAACCTTGATGGTTTAATCCCGTTTCACCTCCGCTGCTCTCCCTCCGTTTGGATGTCCCAACAAAGCCACCAGCGATGCTGATTATATTGACGGTATTCTAGGCCCTGGTGTTGTGTTAGAGCTCCCCCTAGTGACGTGTAGGTGAAAATACGTTCATTCTGTGGTTAGCTTTTCTAACATTTTTTTTTAATGCAGTGCCGTTTTCCACTCTTAGCCATCACATTCACATCCATAACTTTTTTCCAGGACCATTTAGCTCCAGTCTGTCCTATCGGGTCTGGTAGGGATGCTCTGATTGTCGCTCCAACTGAGCCCGGAGCTTCATTTGCAAGAGCTAAACTGAGGGAAAGCATCCGTGCAGGTAACACCATGTACCATCAGGCAACAAGAAAGCGCACCTCCCTTGGGGATCAGTAGACTCTTCCATCAAGTTCTTCATGCTGGGGGTGCAGGATAACTCCCCAAAACTATCTTTGCAACTGAGGGAAGCTTGAAAAGTGAAGTTTTGCCCTACTTACCTTCACAAGATTACCAGGTGCTGCATCATAAAAGTTTATAAAGGTCTTGTTTGTATGTGCAGCTTTGAACGATTGCCAGCTTCATCGCATTCATAGAAGAATGAAATACGGGACAAAACCTTGGAGTGCCCACCCACATTGCTCCCAAGCACATACAGACAGGAGATATTATTTTTCCATCTGCATTCTTGCAGGGCCTAAATCTCACTAGAAGGCAGAATTGCTCGGAGCAGCTTCCCCAATTTCCAGAGGAGGTAAAATTCCACCACTGGCTATTCTCAGGCAACTTGCGGAAAACATTTGGAGAGCGTTAGTTTGCAGAAAGCTGATTTAAAGAGTCCTGGTTTAAGCAGTCGCCTCTCAATTCCTCTCCCAGCCTCAGAAAGGAGCAGGCCTGGAGACCACTCGCTTGTCCGTAACTCTCACTTGCTGGCCTGCTGGCCTGCTACTCCTACCTCTTCCCACATCACAATCACATGAAGTCTTCACTTAATGACCCACGGGGTCCTGGAGTTGCAGTGGCAACTGGAACTGCCAGGATTACCCTCACTAACGAATGTGGCTTAACATCTACATGAAACCGGTAGGGGAGGCCATCATCCTATAATAGCCAAAGAGGTACACGTAGTGCACGATTTACACCACTTCATTTAGTGACCATCTGATGTTACAATGGCATTGAAAAAAGTGACATGACCATTTTCCACACTGAAAGACTACTGCAGCATGCCCATGGCCACGTGATCAATATTCCCATGCTTGGCCAAGGATCTTGCACATGGGTCACTTGTGCCTTGGTTACCTGTCTGGACTAGTGCACTGGACCACTCAGAAACTTCAACCTGTCCAGAATGCAGCAGCACACACAGTAATGGGGGACCCTAGGTTGCCGATGTAACATTTTTCTAGTGCGAGATGCCCTGGATTCGTTTAAGGTTCAACATGTCGCTCGTCACCTTTAAAGCTATTTCTTTATCATAGCAATAAGACATAGAATTAATATACCACCCACAGTGCTTTATAGCACTTTTCATTTATTGTCCCCAACAATCTGGGACCTCATTTTACCGATCTTAGAAGGATGGAAGACTGAGTCTTGCTTTAAATATTTGTACTGGATAGTTAAGTCTTTCCCATTCCAGACCCTGCATCAGAAGCTTGATTTGGAACAAAATGTTTTTTTATTCAATTAATTCATATGCCGCTAATCGTGAGGTGAACTTCACCAATTTAACACCCATGAGGTGAAAAATAACCAGTTCCAAGCAAGAATGGCACCAGGCACGAAAATGATTGGCAACACCAAGAGGCCTGATTAACTTGGAATTAAACAAAAGCAAGAATCATGATTTTGGGATTCCCATCAAATTGCTATTAACCTTGCTAGAAGGTTGTGCAAGGTAAGTGCAAGCTTGTGCAAGGAAAGTACATATGAAGCTTTGCATTTTGCCATTTGCTATGTATGGGGTTTATTGGTTTCTGTGTTAAGTTTTTATTGCTGTAAACCATGTGGTGTCATCAGTTGGGCAGCAAAATACATTTTTTACTAAGTAAAAATGCATACATACAAGGTTTATATTCCCCTTTATTATACATAGAAATAAT
Organism: Oxyrhabdium leporinum; assembly: GCA_032468155.1. Classification (NCBI taxonomy): domain Eukaryota; kingdom Metazoa; phylum Chordata; class Lepidosauria; order Squamata; family Cyclocoridae; genus Oxyrhabdium; species Oxyrhabdium leporinum. The sequence goes on from JANHFL010180711.1 coordinate 7,362, forward strand.
GGAAGGCAGCAAAATACTTTCTACAGATCTAAGCTCGCTTTCTCTTGCCAGGCAAATCAATTTCCCTTAACTTTGTAAAAGTGAACTCCCGAACTGGGCCAAAGAAAGGAAGGCCAGATTACATTAGAGGCCTGCAAGCTAAAACATATGAAGAACAGTTACAAGAACTAGTGCAGTGAAGGACCAGTGGTAAAATGATAGCACTGTTCCAATATCTGAAGGGCTGTCACAGAAAGGAGGGGAGCAACCTATTTTCCAAAACACCCAAAAGCCAGAGAAGGAAGAATGGATAGAAACTGATCAAGGAAAGATCAAACTAGAAACAAGGAGAAATTTTCTGACAGCAAGAACAATCAGCCAATGGAACAGCTTGCCTTCAGTAGTTGCGGTTGCTTCATCATTGGAGGCTTTCAATAATAGACTCGATCGCCACGTGTCAGAAATAGTATGGGGTCCATCTCTTGAGCAATGGGTTGGACTACATGACATACAAAGTACCTTCCAACTTCATTGTTATATTCTATTCTGTTCCTCACTCATTTTTGATGCTTAGACAAGTTCCACTAAAAAGAAACACACAATTAATTAAATGTTCTTCAACTGGGCTTGCAATGAGACAAGAAATGAAATTCAAGATTCCTCTACACACATCAAATTTTGCCTCAGGTGCAATTTCTTCTGTGTGGTAAGGGAGGAATTTTGTGCGAAACACTGTCTGCAATATGGGTATTTGAATGGTTACTCCCCTATGTGTAACTTTACATGATTTATAAGGGTAGACATATAACGAAAATCTTTCCCACAATCCGGACATTCATATGGTTTCTCTCCTGTGTGAGTCCTCCAATGTATCACCAAATGGGATTTCCGATTGAAACTTTTCCCACATTCAAGACACTTATATGGTTTTTCTCCAGTGTGAATCCTCTGGTGTTTCACCAAGTAGGAATTCTGATTGAAACATTTCCCACAATCTGGACACTGATATGGTTTTTCTCCTGTGTGTGTTTTCTGGTGTATAATCCGGTTAGAATTCTGACTGAAAGTTTTCCCACAATACAGACACTCATATGGTTTCTCTCCCGTGTGAGTTCTCTGGTGTATCAACAGCTTGGAATTTCGAGGGAAGCATTTCCCACAATCCATACACTGATACAGTCGTTCTCCTCTGTGAGTCTTCCGGTGCTTCACCAGTTCAGATTTGCAACGGACACTTGCCCGACAATCTGGACACTCGTACAGTTTCTCTCCCGTGTGAGTCCTCTGGTGATTCGAGAGGTAGGAATGGTGGCTGAAACTTTTCCCACAATCAGGACAGTTATATGGTTTCTCTCCTGTGTGAGTCCCCTGGTGTTTCACCAGGTTAGATTTCCGAGAGAAATCTTTCCCACAATCAGGACACTCATATGGTCTCTCTCCTATGTGACTCCTCTGATGTTCTACCAGGAGAAAATTGCAATTAAAACCTTTCCCACAATCTTGGCACCCATATAAATTTTCTCCTTTGTGAGTCATCTGGTGTATCTTCAGGTGACATATCCAAATGAAACATTTTCCACATTCAGAACACTTATATGGTTTCTCTTCTGTGTGAGTCTTCTGGTGTATCACCAGATCAGAATTCTGTGTGAATCTTTGCCCACAATCAGGGCATTCAAAGTTTGTCTCCCCACTCTGAGTCCTCTTGTGTCTCACTACATTGGTGTTCATGCTTAATCTCTCGTCACATTGGAAGCACTGGTTGATTTTCTCTCCGGTATGGGTCATTCCATGGACCATGAGGAAGCTTTTGGTACACTCCAAATATTTGTATCATTTTTCACTGGGTAGATTGTCTCATGAAGTTGTGTCATGAAGTTGTGATCAGCAAGCTGTTTTTTCAACAATCGGCAGTCTGTGTGGTATTTTCCAAAACTGATATTTTTGGATTCTTTAGGAGGCAAAAAGTATTTGTGGTCTCTTATTTGGAAGTTCTTTGATTCAAGCCATTATTTCCTTTCTCAAAGGCCATTAATGCCTGCCCATTTTGGCTATCCAAGTGACCTCTTTCCTCCCACTGACTTCCAGGTATTTCCCTCTTTTTCTTTATTTGGAAATTATCCTCTTTGACTTTTCATGTAATGCTTTCTTGAGTTCCAAATACTGTATTTTTTTCCAGGTGAAAAACTTCTTATTTTCTCCCTTGTCTCTCATCTGCTGAGGAAGGAGGAAAGTTATTACAATTTGCGGAGGAAGTGGAAAAGATTTCAACTGATGGCTTGCTTTACATTTTAATGCTGCTTCTCATTATCTGTTGTTCAGTGTGCTATTCTTGGCAGCCTCCTTGTCTGTAAGATACATATTAACGCGTTGTTTCATTATTGTGTAAACACTAGTGCAGTACATGAGAAAGCAGCAAAAAAAAAAGCCCCATACATTTGCATGAAAAAACAAACACCAAAATTGTAGTTTAATCTCATAAAATTTTCTTTTTGGCTTGGATAGATCAGACAAATATGCAAGCATATTCATGCAGAAATAAAGACCTATGAATTTATGTTCGTAGACATCTACGTATATTTATTTCAGTGTGCAAAATGTTCGGGAAGTGCATTCGCTCAAATCTTTTGATCTAATTTTAGAAAGGTGGAGACACTAAGAGACGAAATGGTGCCCAAATCCTATGCAAAACATCTTGTTTTGCCCATGAAACTCCTCGCTTTCCATC
>JANHFL010180980.1:0-10063 GCA_032468155.1 Oxyrhabdium leporinum
AATTTATTTTGTACTGTTTTTAGATAACTGTTGTGAACCGCCCCGAGTCTTCGGAGTGGGGCGGTATATAAATTAAATTTATTATTATTATTATTAAGGAAGGAAGGGATAGAGATGAAGAGAGAGAAAAGGGGAGAGGAGGGGAGAGGAGAGAAGAGGGAAGAGAGAAGGAGGAAGGAAGGGAGGGAGGGAGGGAGGGAGGGACTAGGCTTGTTCAAGGAGGATGCCATGGTTTTGAATTTGATGGTTCTTCAGGATCCAGCCTGGATATTTAGATAGTGGCCCTTTGCTCATCTTGGGATTTCTTGATCCGACCTTTAAACTCTGTGCAACCACTAGATGGCAATCAAGAGATTGAGAAAACTCTTGCTCTTTGCTGCCATCACGTGGTCACGCTAGGTTTTGCAAAGCAGGTCTGGAAACCTACCCCGCTTAACGTCTGTGGAGATTCTCAGTCATCCAGGTCACAGTTGTCTCAAAGATGGGTTTGTTTGTTTTTTCCCCCTAAAGGCAACTGGACTTTGCTTTTCCTTGAAGGTGTTTTGCTTCTCATCCAAGAAGCTTCTTCGGTTCTGACTGAATGGTGGCGGATGGAAGGATTTATATTTCTGACACGATATGATGCCAACGTTAGAAACGTTGCCCGTTTAACCCGGCACGTTTCTGCTTAAAGTTTGGTTAGTTTAAAAAGACCAGGATATTTAGCGGCTAATTTTAACACTCCCAGGATCCTTATATCTAATGAAATTTGTCTCCTCTGGTTCTTCCCTCCAGTAGGTCAAACACGTAGAGGAGCATTTCACGGGGGTGCCCTGCAACCACGGAATTCATTTACCATCGTGTTTGTGCAATTCGCACAATAAACTTTTTTTAAAAATAAAAAATAAAATAGAGTTTAATTTGGCTTTATGTATGCCACGGGGAGAGATTTCTTACAGCTTTGACTGAATGCTGCACTTAACGGCACGTTTTGCCACCGAGCAAACACTCGAACGCCAATTCAAATGTTACAGCCCGTGCATATTCATTAGCCAAAAGACAACGGCCTGCGGAAATATTCCCACACGGAAATTTATAGTATTTGTAAACTGCTGAGTTTACACAGAGACTTTCAAACTCAGCGCTGTAGACATCTGAGGGCAATTGGCATTGGCAGAGGCTCGCCGCTGAATTTGCGAGAGAAGGGCTTTTCATCTTTGGCAACTTCAAGATGGCTGAACTTCAACTCTCAGAATTCCCCAGCCAGCCGAACCGAAGAAGCTTCTGGGATGAGAAGCGAAACGTCTTCAAGAGAGAGAAAGAAAGAAAAAAATCTAAGGAAGTCCACTTGCCTTTTGAAAAAGCACTTTGGGGGACCACCGTGAGCTGGATGACGGAGAATCTCCTTAGACATTTCAGAAGTGGCTCGCCATTGCCTCCTCCCCGGGGGCTGAGGGTGTGTGACTGGCTCAAAGTCAACCAGCTGACAGGACTTGAACTCACAGTCTCCCTGGTTTCTAGCCCGATGCTTCTGGGCTTTTGGGACCGCTTCTGAAATCTTGCCAAGAAAAATGCAGGAATTTGTTGGGATTCGGACAAAATTCTAAAACTGTCCGGAAAGCACAAATAAACGAATAAGCGAATTAGAAAACATGATACATTCGGGCTGAATATTATTGGGTTCTTCTTTATAGCATGCAAAAAAAAATCTCCTCAGAGTTTATAATTTCCAAAATAAAAAGTGATGCTTTCGGTGCAGCATAAACCCAAATTCAAAGTATGCCACCATTACACTCTTTATCTGACATGGTTCTACCAGAAAGAGATAGATCCTAAATGTCTACGGAGATTCTCAGTCCTGCAGGTCATAGTTGTCCCAAAGATGCTTTTTGAAAGAGGCAACTGGACTTCCTGGTTTTCCCCTGAAGACATTTCACTTCTCATCCTAGAAGCTTCTTCAGTTTGAGGAGCTTCTTCAGAACTGAAGAAGCTTCTGGGATGAGAAGCGAAACGTCTTCAGGGGAAAACAAAGCCCAGTTGCCTTTTGAAAAAAAAAACACCTTTTGGGACATCCTCCATCCTAGAGATATCTACAGTATCTCGTAGAGGTGGAGAAAACTTCAAGCGGGAGGTTAGCTACACAACAGTTTCCACCGTGATTAGCTTTGTGTTCCTTCCGAGAGGTCTTCTGTGCACAGAAGAGGATTATTATTTTTTTTAATGCATATGTAGACCTCTTCCAGCTACAGGAGCTGCCAGGACCCCAAAATGTTGACTTCACCCTGATTAGAGTTTGGTCTGGCTCGCCTACAACAATAAACATTTGTCCGTGCCATTTTCTATTCTGTTCCAAAAAAAATCATGATTGGGAGGAGCGTGGGCTGGCTGGCCACGGCAACTTAGGATAGGCAATATGATGTTTCTAGGCAATAATATTTCTGGATTGTGATTGTTTACATTTGCTTTAGCACACAGACAGGAGACTTAACTTTTAGCGTTGCCCTGAATTCCGTACGGAAGAGTCAGACTCGGGATTTAGGTTGCGAGGGGAAAGGATTCCTTCCCGATGGAAATATCCTCAACAGAGAAAAACACAGACCACAGGGGCCTGGGGAAGGCTAGAGGAAACCATCATTAAGCAAACAATCCGGTATTATGACAACTGATTGCATTACAGCCCGATTATTATTTTTTTCCTGACGTACACATTTTCTACATCTGGAGGTAATCCAGGAAGTGGGATGGACACAGGGCAAACGCAAAATTCTCTTTAAAAAAAATTTATTCTTTCTTTGAAAATAAAACAAAACAAAAACCAACGACGATTTTAAAACTGGGTTTTCATAGAAATAGCAGAGATGAGAAATTCAATGCAGGTCTGAATGTTTGCTTACTCTCCATAGGACGTAGCTATGAACATTTCCAGAAAATGCAGGAAGTCCTTCACTTATAACATTGAGGGACGGTGCAAAGTTACAACGGCACTGAAAAAAAGCGACTTGTGGCTATTTTTCACACCGTAGCAGCATCCACAGGGTGACGTCATCAAAATTCAGATGCTTGGCAAATGATTCCTATTTACGACGGTCGCAGTGTCCCGGGGTCACGTGATCCCCTTTTGTGACCTTCCGACAAGCAATGTCAATGGGGAAGGCGGATTCACTTAACAACCGTGTTGCTAAGTTGACAACAGCAGTGAAGAGAGAGAGAGAGAAGAGAGAGAAGGGAAGAGAGAGCGTGGGGAGTGAAAGAGAGAGAAGAGAGAGAGGAGAGAAAGAAAGAAGAGAGAAGATAGGAGATGGAAGAGAGAGGAGAGAGGAGACGGGAGAGAAAAGACAGGAGAGAAGAGAGGAGAGAGGAAGAGAGAAGAGACAGAGAAGGGAGAGATGAGAGAGAAAGGAGAGGAAAGCGAAGAGAAGAGAGAAGGGAGAGAGTGGAGTGAAAGAGAGAAGAGAGAGAAGAAAGAAGAGAGAGAAGATAGGAGATGGAAGAGAGAAGAGAGGATGGAGAGAAGAGAGAAGGGAGAGTGGGGAGTGAAAGAGAGGAGGAGAGAGGAGAGAGTAGAAAGAAGAGAGACAGAAGATAGGAGATGGAAGAAAGAAGAGAGGAGAGAGAAGGGAGAGAGGAGAAGGGAGAAGGGAGAGTGGGGAGTGAAAGAGGAGAAGAGAGAGAGGAGAGAAGAGTGAGAGAGCACATCCTTAACTGCAAGGGGGGGGGGATCATCAAATGGTCGCCATGGGCTAGTTTCCACACACTGGTTTGTTTGCTCAACTTTTTCCAGCACACTCGGTGCCCCGAGGTCTTTGTCAAGCCACTTACGCCGTGGTCAGTCTTCCCGAAATTCGGGCCACTGCTACGACACATGGAAGAGACATTTCAGGAATCTGCTGCAGCGTGGACGCACCAGCCGCCAGCTAAGTCAACAAGCGCAGGGAGATCAGGATTACATAAGGACCGTTTCAGCGTTGCACCACGCTCTCCTTTCCCTGCTGCAACCTTTAATTACCACGTTAACCAGGGCAGGAGGGGAGGGGAAAGGGGGCAGGAGGGGAGGGTTGTGTTCTGCTCGTGAAGGAGAAATACAAACCAGGACGAAATTGTTGGGTTGGCCAGCTGGTAAGAAAAGAAAAGGGGAAAAAGAAAAAAAGGTTTCGTAGAGGCGAGAAACGATACGCCGAAAAAAAAAGGAAAGAAGCGGAGAGAAATGTGATGGGTTGGAGGAAAAGAACCGCACGGAGCATTTACGCCGGGTTTTCTTATTTATTTTATTGACAGAACTTTAGCTATGCACCATTCTTGACGAACCCATCAAGTAGCGAAAGATTACTTGCCAGGATTTGGAAGAGGTGAACAGAAGAAATCTTTAATTGCAAACTTTGCATTCTCTGTTTTCCAGCTGCAGACTCTGTTGGAGAGTCAACTGTCAATATGATCGGTAGCACTACTCATAGCTTCTGTTGCCATCCTTTAATTCGATTCACCTTGAAATGTGCAATGCCTGATACCTTTCAGCACACACACACACACACCCCAATTCCGTTCTTCAAATGAGCCACGTTTTTAACCTCGTCCCCTCCAATGCATTTAACCCGGTGAGTCACTAACTGAGACAGATCGTCTTACTGTAGTGGCGGAATAGTTTTGGGTCAAAAGAAGCCACGTGGAAAATGCCCCAAAGGTGTTTTTTGGTTTTGTTTTTTTTCCCCAACAGGCAGCTGGACTGTCCTGGTTTTTCTTTGAAGACGTTTTGCTTCTCAGCCAAGAAGCTTCCTCAGCTCTGGATGAGTTTCTTGGATGAGGAGCAAAATGCCTTCAAAGCAAAACCAAGGAAGTCCAGCTGCCTCTTGAAAAAGCACCTTTGAGACAACCGTCCCCTGGATGACCCAGAATCTCCATAGACGTTCCTTCAAAAATGTTTGGCTTCTCCCTTCAAGTAGCTTCTTCAATTCTGAAGAACCGAAGAAGCTTCTCGGATGAGATGTGAAACTTCTTCAAAGCAAAACCAAGACAGTCCAGTTGCCTCTTGAAAAAGCACCTTTGGGACAACCTGGAGGACTGAGAATCTCCATAGACGTGGGAGATGAGTTTCCACCTATTTCCTTTGGGAAGTATCTCATGAAACGTCCCACCAAGCACTAGCAAGAGGTTATGACATCATGAATCACTTTCTGTAGAAGAGCAGAAGAGACCTGAGAAGTGGACTTAAGCAAGTCATCAGCTTGGAGTCCTTACCTTCCCACATACGGTCTAAGTCCCTCTTGAAGTCCGTTGGCCATTAACTGGTGCCAATTTAGTAGCGTGCATTAGTCGATCCGATTCTCGTGTCTGGATTTCAACAATAAATCTTTTGAACTGGAACTTAGGTGCGATTCTGATCCTTTGAACCTGACGCTTTCTCCACTGACTAGGAACACAGCAAGATTGTATCCTGCAGTTCATGAGAGGTGCATTTCCTGGCTGTTTTGTTGTTGTTTTTTCAGTCCTTCTTTCACTTCAACTCTTTTTCTTGGGAGGACTAATCGTGGGACAATGGAGTTGGTTTAGATATGCGCGTAACGACATTGACTGAACTGAATTACTCTAGTTTAATCCCAGTGGATATATGGATATGCTTGGAGTTCAATTTAACACTGGAGTGGTCATAGAGACGGTCAAGTGATAAAATGAAAAAATACGGATCCAGGAAATGGCGCATTTATGGATCACCGTTGCATATGTTGCCAATCAAGTGACTTACCGTGGCGTAGAATGTACTGTAAGTCTTGGAAACCAGATAAAACAGCGAGTATTTTTTTCCCAATAGAATGTTTCTCCAAGGGGATCAAAGGTTCCTTTAAAAAAAAAACAACTATCTCTCCAATTTTAAGCAATTTTGAAAAAAAAGAAAAGAAAAAAATAACCACCCACCAAACTAAATAAACAGGATTTAATACAGCACTGTCTGGTTTGGATGAGCAAAACCCCAAGGTGTGGCAGACACTGGAAATTTCTGATGACTCAATGGGAATTAAAAAATTGCAAATGAAAGGATTGCCTCGTCCAATATCCGCTTTCTAGAATGCTTAGACCTGAAAATACAAAGTTGAGTAATTTGGATTAACATAACATAACATATTAACGACCATAAAGTTCAATCTTGGCAAGAAAGGGAGGGAGGGAGGAAAGAAGGAAGGAAAGAAATTTGATGGGAAAGGAAAGGAAGGAGGGAGGAAGGAAAGGAGGGAGAAAAGGAGGGAGGGAGGAATTTGATGGGAGAGGGAGGGACGGAGGGAGGGAGGAAGGAAGGAAGGAAGGAAGGAAGGAAGGAAGGAAGGAAGGCAGGAAGGACGGAAGGACCAACTGTCTTTCAGTGCAGAATCTTAATAGACATCTTAAACAATAAACTAGTCAGATCCCAGAACTTGCAATTGTCCTGTAGCAAAAGAAGACAAGGTAGAATGGATTCTCAGACCATTTCTCAAATTTGGAGATTACCAAGCCAAGACATGAAGACACTTTACTTTCATAAATTCCTATTGCAGATACTGGAAAAAAAAAGACCATCACAGAGCATAAGACCCTACCTGTCGGCTATAACTTCAAGTCAATATGGATGTTTATTGAACCCTCTCTTTTTTTTTTTGCGTGTGTCTGTGTGTCCCCTACCCACCCTGATGGATTAAGCATTGGACATTTCTCAATGACGGGGTGGTTAACATCAGTAAGGGGAGGGCTAACATCTGTGGATTATTGTTGTAATGAAAGTGCTTAGAGATCCAGGTCGTGGCCACAACGATGCAATGAGAGCTTCACCTGGGTCAGGTGCAGGGGTGGGATTCACCCGGTTCAGACCGGTTTGGGAGAACTGGTATCTCTGACGATGGATCAGCCGTCTGGTAGCCCCGACTGGGCCCACCCACACGCCCCCGTGCTTTTGTCTCCTTTATCCTCTCAGCTGATTCGCACAGCAGAGCGGATTCCCGCATCTCAGCTGTAGCTACTGTGTTACTATATAGAAGGTAAGCTGGTTGTTTTGAAGCTGAGCAGGCGCGATCAACGAACCGGTTGTGAAACCGGTTGAAACCCGCCACTGGTCAGGTGCAAGTAACCAGGAACAGGAGTTCAGTTCAAAGCACTAAAGAGTTGATCCTTGTCACCTATCCACAAGGATCTGAGCAACGAATGGTCCAAGCTAAACTGGAGCTAGATAAGACATGGTGCGCAATGATTCTAAACTGCTGGCGCGTTTAACGCCGCCCTCTAACTCAACCTGCTCATCTCCTAGAACCTGGTTTTTATGTGCATTGTCTGATCTTGGGGTCTTTGCATATAAACGTGGTCCTTCTAGCCTTTGTATCAATCCAAAGATTTACAAAGGAGTCCAAAGTTTAGCTGGACCAGATTTTCCTAAAATAACATGGAATTGTAGCAACTTGAAAGGGGAACCCTTTTCTACAGACTTTTACGACTCCAATTTGCAGTCAGCCGAAAAGATTTTTCATGTGCTTAATCGCCCTATTGTTAATCACCTTGCAATATCAGGATTTCCATGCACAATTAATTACTCAATTAGTTTTATACATCTTAATCAGATCATATCCCTTTTAATCCACTTGGGTTCCTTCTTGATGTAATTAATGGCTATCATTAAATTAAACCACCTTTTCCCTTCAAGTTTCTCTTTTACTTAAATACAAAGTTCTAACCAGTAAATAAGAGGCAATAAAGTCAGTAAAGCTTTAAGCCTGAGAATTCTACATTTTATTTATAACAATTATATGTTCTTGTTAGTTCTTGCATAGAGAACCAGTCTGGTATAGTGATTAAAGCACCGAGTTAGATACCAGCAGACCGTAACTCCCAAACTAGCTGGCTGACCTTGGGCCAGTCATTCTCTCTCAGCCCTTGGAAGATGGCAATGGCAAACCACTTCCAAAATGTTCCCTCTTGGGAGGGTTTTAGTTGAGAAAGGGCAGCTTCACACTCTCCACCTGTAGCCTGTATTTTCCCGGATTTACCTCATATTAGATCACAGCAAATACATCTACCCAATCATATCAGTTGCATAAAGTTAAAAAGTACTGTGCTGTATGAAAAATCAACCCTTGACTGTTCTTTTAAAAGGATATTGAAGCTGAAGTTCAGATACTTTGGCTGCATGATGAGGAGAGGACTCATTCATCCTTCCTTCCCTTCCCTTCCCTTCCCCATCCATCCATCCATCCATCCATCCATCCATCCATCCATCCATCCATCCATCCATCCATCCATCCATCCATCCATCCATGGCGGTCTCCTAGTCCAATCCCCTGCACAAGCAGGAGACCTTATACCATTCATGACAAATAGCTGTCCAATCTCTTCTTGAAAGCCTCCAGTGATGAAGCACGTAGAACTTCTGGAAGCAAGTTGTTCCACGGAAGTTTCTCCCAGGTTGCTTCTCTCCTTGATTCGTTTCCATTGATTGTTTCTTCTCCTGCCTTCAGGTGCTTTGGAGAATAAGTTGACCCCTCTCTTCTTTGTGACAGCCCCTGAAATATTGCAACACCGCTAGCATGTCCCCCCCTAGTCCTTCTTTTCTCTAGACTAGCCAAACCCAAATCCTGCAACCGTTCTTCATCTCTTTTCATCTCCAGGCCTTTCATTAATTGCTCTTCTTTGCACTTTTTCCAAGGTCTCAACATCTTTTTTGTAACGTGGTGACCAAAACTGGATGCGGTACTCCAGGTGTGGCCTTTCTAAGGCTTTATAAAGCGGTCCTAATACTTCACGTGATTTTGATGCTATGCCTCTGTTTATACAACCAAGGATTATATCAGCTTTTGGGGCAGCCACTGCACACAGCCAGCTCGCATTTAAAAAGACTCTTTGGAAAAGACCCTATTGTTTGATGTCCAACTCCACCAGACAATGTGTATCATCTCTGGCCCACTGCATCCCATTCCTGTACACTGGTTACCAGTAGTTAGCAATATCACACTGCCCCACATTAGAAGACAACAACCTCTCGTTCGGCTATGGTCAAGGATGCTAAACAAGGCCCTCTCTATTCACCAGGACAATGCTCAGTCCATCACAAGGTTGAGATCCCGTAAGCCAGCATGGACAATAATTGAACATCTAACCAGTTTAACCCCGAGAATGTCTGGAGAGAGGAATGGTCCAAGGTGCCTCCTTGTGGCCTGACCATTAGGGATAAGATCGTCTGAAATGTTATAGGGCTTCCTGCTTGAGCAGGAGTTGGACTAGAAGACCTCCAAGGTCCCTTTCAATTCAGTTATTCCGTTCTTTTGGAACCCACTTTATTTAGGGATGATTCACAGGAAGGATGTCCTTACCCAGCCCAAGAGAAATATTTCTCCTCATGTCTTCAATCTGTTTGCCATTATGGAGGCTGGCATATCTCCTCGAGGAAACCAAGAAGGGGGTCTAAACTGTCAGTTACATAATTTTTACTTTTTTTTTTCCACATTGGGAAACTCCCCATTCTTCCCATCTGCCGAAAAGTCCCAAATTGCTCCATCTGCGGAGAAATCATTTTTCATTTTTTTAAATATTTACACCCTTGCCTTCACAACATCCTTGAACATCTTCCATCTCTGGGCTGATGTCCTGCTCCTCCCTTTCTCTGCATAGCCAGTGCTACTTTGAAGAGGTGGACAACCAATAGCCACAAGCCCAACTGCATGGTTTGGGTTTTGTGGTGGTTGTTATTATTATTATTATTTTAAAAAATAGTAATATAGATGGAAATGAGAAATAGGGGTGGGGTCTCTGAAGCAAATCTCTTCTGTTCCTACCCCTAAAATATTCTCAACACTCTCCATCAGAAGCCTAATAGCGTTGGCCATTTGGCCACCAAATGTCGGTGGTAATTACTGCTTCGGTTCTCATCCTTCAAAACCTTCCTTGCTGGTCAGAAAAATAAGTTATGGACTTCTGACCTTATCAGGTTTGCCATTCTGGCTTCTAAATACAAATAATGGAGGAGGAGGAGGAGGAGGAGGAGGAGGAGGAGGAGGAGGAGGAGGAGGAAGAGGAAGAAGAGGAAGAAGAAGAAGAAGAAGAAGAAGAAGAAGAAGAAGAAGAAGAAGAAGAAGAAGAA
>JANHFL010181001.1:0-10063 GCA_032468155.1 Oxyrhabdium leporinum
TTGAACCACTAGATTGAATCAGCAGAAGTGGCCTGCAGTTCAACACTCTAACCACTGCGCCACCTAGGCTCATTTATGTAAAAGGAAGAAGCAGCCCAAACTATCCAAAGCAGATCAGAAGGAGATAGTAGAGGTATACAAGTCAAAATAGGTAAGGAATTAGTAAGAGAATACCTACCCACCCTGGATGACTACAGATCACCTGGGCCAGACGGTTTACATCCCAGAGTTTTGAAGGAACTGGAGGATGTAATTTTGGAACCACTGAATGTAATCTTTCAAAGCTCATGTAGTACAGGAGCAATACCAGAGGACTGGAAAAGAGCTGATGTGGTTCCAATGTAGAAAAAAAAAGGGGGGGGAATATGAATTCAGGAAATATAGGCCGATCATCCTGGTGTCAATACTTGGAAAAATCCTGGAAAAGATAATCAAGTGAGGATTTGTAAGCACCTAGAAATAAACAAGCTTGCTTTTGTTAAAAACAGATCATGCCAGACAAACCTTATTGCCTTTTTTGACAAAATAACTAAATTAGAGGATAGGGAAATGCTGTGGACATAGTATGCTTAGACCTGAGTAAGGCATTTGACAAAGTAGACCACAATCTACTTCTTGATAAGATAGAACAATGTGGGATAGACAGTTCCACCACCAGAGGGATTTGCAATTGACTGACCAACTGCATTCAGCGGGTGGACCTCAATGGAACTACAGCTACATGGAGGGAAGCATGAGCGGGGTACCTCAAGGATTGGTCTTGATCCCAGTTTGGTCTTGAGCTCTTCAACATCTTCATAAATGATCTGGATGAGAGGATAGAAGGGGGAACTCGTCAAATTTGCAGATGACACCAAGCCAGGGGAATAGCTAACACTTTGGAAGATAGACTCAAGATTCAGAAGGGTTTTGATAGACTTGAGCATTGGGCCTTATCCAACTAGATCCAGTTCAGTGGTGAGAGAAATAAGATCCTGCACTAAGGCAGGAAAAACCAATGCATAGGTATAGAATAGATGGTAGCTGGCTCAATGGTAGTAACTGTGATGGATCTAGGTGTCCTAGTGGACCACCACTTACGTATGAGCCAGCAGTGTGCTGCAGCTGCCCAAAAACTCCAGTTCAGTTCTGGACTGCATCAACAGAAGGATAGCGTCAAGACAACGAGAAGTGATAGTATCTCTTTTACACCATACTTGGTGTAAAACCACACTTGGAATACTGAGTCTAGTTCTGGTAACTATGACAGAAAAAAGATGTTGAGACTCTGGAAAGTGTGCAGAGAAGAGCAACAAAGATGATACGTCTAGACTATCAAAGAGAAGGATTAGCAGGACATGATAACTGTCTTCCACCATTGAAGGGCTGTCACAGAGAAGCTGAGATTCACTTATGCTGTAATGCACCAGAGGAAAGAACAAAGAGCCATGGATGGAAGCTTGTTAAAGAGAGATTCAGCTTAGAAGTAAGAAGAAATTGTTTGACAGTGAGAGCAATCAATCAATGGAATAGCTTGCCTCTTGGGGTTCGGGTTGCTCTTATCACTGTGGAATGGAACAAGTTGTCACAGCTAACTTGCCGTGTCCAAATCACCGCTGCCAATTCACCATGGCCAACTCACCACAGCCAGCTTGCTGTGGAACAATTCAACAGTTTGAATTATTTTAAATAATTTAAACATTATTCTAATTTTTGTCATTCATATTTCATTTTGTCTGCCTTTTGGCATCCTTTCTTTAATGATTCTATTCCATTATTTCTTTGATATGCGTGTAACTTTTACTCTGTGGCAAGTTGTCCTGCAGCAAATTGGCCATGGTGAATTGTTCTGTGGCATTCTGTTGGCTGCAGCAAGTTGGCTGTGTGGTGAGTTGTCCTAGACCCCTATCAAAGACTAGCCAATCGTTTGACTGGGGTGGTATACGTCTCCTGCCTTGAGCAGGAGGTTGGACTAGAAGACCTCTCCCTTTCAGCCCTATGAATCCATAGAATTCTATGGAATGAATCTTATATTAAAATATAAAATTGTCTTTCCTTTCCTTTTCTTTTAGGTTTACTTTATTTTAATCTGAATTAAAACTTTAATTTTTAAAATTCGACTGATACATTTTGTTGCTGTTGTTATTCTTCACCACTAATTTTTTAGAAAAGGAAAAAAAGAGACCAGAGTTAGTCAGAAAAGAAAAACAGTTCACGCCAAACGTAAATGGATTTCCAAGATGTAGGCTCAAGCTACGATCTCCTTTTTTGATAAAATGATTCTTTAACTGCTGATGTTGGGATCACAGTGATCCTAGTATACTTTGACGTCTGTATTTTATCAAGTTGATGAGATGGCTCATTTTAATCCATATTATTATGAATTAATAAATGATTATTTGATCATTTATGTATCCATGTATGCATTGATAAACCATTTCAATTCATGTATTGCTTATTATTTAGCACACAGCTGCAGCTATGGCATTGGTAGTCCCTTAACTGCTGATTAACCTATTAGGCAGTTGCAATAGCAAGAGAGGAAAAGCAGACCATCTGATGGTCTGGCTACTAAAACAAAGCAAATTTATGGCATATACTTGAAAGGAGACCGGAAGCCTGCAATTGTGGAGTCTGTGTGGCAAGAACAAAGAATGCTTATTCACAGAATATATGCACATGTAACACTTGTAGCAATTCTAGGTGGTTAGAGCACTGATAACAGTAACAAAGAGTTAAGACATCCTGCATAGTTCAGCTAAAAGTTAGGAATAGAAATGACCTGGAGAGAACAAAATGTGTATTAGATAACTCCTGGAGCATTCATAAGCCAAGGCTTAGGAATAGGGATGGCTAGAGACCAATAGAACAAATTGTTAGATCATTACTGTAAACTGTAAGCTGTAAACCGCCCCGAGTCTTCGGAATGGGGCGGTATATAAATGTAAAAATAAATAAAAATAAATAAAAAAATTACTAAAACGTTTATTAGATGGTATTTCTTATTATCCCGCCTTGTCCCGCCTTCTGTTTTAGTGAAAATGTATAAAGCTTTCTTAATCTTTTGTTCTTGGTCCTTGGCATTTTGGCTGGGGCTCTTTTTCATTGGAGCAGTCCAATTAAAAGGAAATTGAAAGCTGCACCTTATGTCTGGCGTCCTTCATCGGCCTCGGCAACAGGCTCAGACCCGCACTGGAGACAACAATCTGTCTTTTTATTTAGGAATGCTTCCTTGTTAAGATGGTAGGTAACACCCTGGTGCCGAGATGCCAAGGAATGCTCGTTATTGATAATGTAAAAGATTTAGTATATCTCCTTACCTTTAGCTGAACTATGTTACTATGGCTACTGAGAATGCATGCCTGACATCATTTTTCACGAATGGTTTATAGTGAAATGTACACCGTTCAAAATCGTATAAATGAGGTTTGCTCCAAAAGAGGTGGAATCTATTTCTGGGCAACTTTTTATTTGCAAATAAAAGTCTTAAACCTTTCCACCTTTCCAGCGTGGTTTATTGAACCCAGGTAAAGGATCTGATCTTTCTGAGATTACAAAATCTCCCACGAGCTTCGCCCCCTCTCTTTTGGCTCTGATGGTTGGTTTGGAGACCCGGTGGAGGTGCTCCATGTTGGAAATGGCTGGTGGAGTGATAGAAAAGCCAACACAGTCCTAGGCTGCATCACCAGAGGGCTAGAATCAAGATCACGTGAAATATTGCTTTATGATGCCTTGGTAAGACCAGTTTTGGTCACCACAATATAAAAAAAAAGATGTTGAAACTCTAGAAAGAGTGCAGAGAAGAGCAGCAAAGATGATTAGAGGACTGGAGGCTAAAACAGATGAAGAACGGTTGCAGGAACTAGTTAATGTCCTCGAGTTAATGAAAAGAAGGCCTAGGAGCGACATGATAGCAATGTTCCAATATGTAAGGGTCTGCCACAAAGAGTAGGGGGTCAACCTATTCTCCAAAGCACCTGAGGGCAGGACAAGAAGCAATGGATGGAAACTAATCAAGGAGAGAACCAACCTAGAACTAAGGATAAATTTCCTGACAATTAGAACAATTAATCAGTGGAACGACCTGCCTCCAGACGTTTTGGGTGCTCCAACCCTGGATGTTTTTAAGAAGAGATTGGACAGCCATTTGTCTGAAATGTTATAGGGTATCCTGATTGAGCAGGGGGCTAGATTAGAAGAGCTCCAAGATCCCTTCCAACTCCGTTATTCTGTTATACTATTTGTACTTTTGGTGTACAGTTTTTGAGTCCTGTTATTTTAATTTTTCTATATTTATCAGCCTCCCAGAGTTGCTATGGAAAGGGAGATAAATGTAACAAATAAATACATAAACAAACCATGGCCTGGACTATGTTATGGGATATAGAGCTAGTTGGATTCTTATACCCCATGAGCTTATGTTAATGGCTCCATTTTAAATCAGAAAGAAGTACCAAGGTCCCTACCATTGGACTCTCTTCCAAGCTGTTTGACATATTTATACTTGAGTGAAGGAGAGCTAGAAACAGGTTTAGCAAATTTGAAGAGGACATTATCCACGATTCAAGAGGACCATGGCCAGCTGAAATACTGGGGCGAAATTTGCAACATGAATTTCAACCGGACAAAAACAAACTTCTCTATTTCTTGTCAGGAAAAAAAAAATGAAGGCAAGGATATAGGATTGGGGGACCCTACGGAACAGCAGCACATGAGGAAAAGATCTGGACAACTGAAAAATGTGACTTATGACCATTTTTCAGTTATGACCTTTGCAGCATCTCCATAATTGTGTGATCAAAATTCAGATGCTTGGCAACTGGTTCAGACTTATGACGGTCGCAGTATCCTGGGGTCATGTGATCCCCTTTTGCTTCCCCTTCTCACAAGCAAAATCAACGGGGAAGCCAGATTCAGTTAACGACCGTGTTACTAAAATTATTAACTGCAGTGATTCACTTAACAACGGGGGCAAGAAAGGTCACAGAAAATGGGGCAACGCTCACTTAACAAATGTCTTTTTTAGCAAGAGAATTGTGTTGTAAATTGAGGGCTACCTGTAGAGGCTCAGGATCAAAAGAAATCATTGCTCCTCTCCAGTCTCTACATTGATTTGACCGTACCTTGAATATCGTGTCTCCTTCTGGTACTTTTTTTGTAGTGATTTTGACTTTTAGGAAAACCATCTCCTTCAAGACTTTTGGAACAAGTTTGATCCAGACCCTTCCCGCCAAAGGCCACTCCAGCTTGCCCTTCCCTCTTCCCACCCTAAGTGATAGGTCTGCTCAATACTTCTGGGTTGCCCCCTGGGAAATCGGATTTAGCGCTGAGGTGCGGCCAGAAGACTATGCTGCACGCCGGCTCACCTGGCAAGGTTGGGAAAAGTGGGCGTTTGCGGTGCCAAAACCTCAGCAGCACCAGGCGGCCCATCTCCAAAGGAGAACGATCGCCCTTTCGCCACGCACTTCCCCCGCCCTTTCCCTCGCGCGGCACCCAATCGCTCTCCCTGCCTCGGAATGTGGGTTTCGTTTCTCCTTCGCGTTGGTGCGTCTCCTCTGGCGCCAAGCACGGGAGGAAGGGAGAGGGAGATGAGAGAGAGAGAGAGAGAGAGAGACGAAGCGTTTTTGCTGGGGCTTTCCGCCGATTTCTCCACGATGGGTAAACAGATCCCCGACGTCTGCGGGCCCCTGTCCCCGAAGACGAAATCGCAGGCTGACCAAATGGACGCGACTTGTTACACAGGCATGAAATTGAGGTTTCTCTGCGCTGCCCTCTTTGCCATCCCTTTCGTCTTATGCTTCGTTTCTCTGGGTTTATACCTGGAGCTCCTCTGTTCGGATCCGGTTCACCAGCTGAAGAAATGCAAAGTGAAGTTGCAGAACCAAACTTCCCAGATGCAGGCTAGCTTCAGCTCCATGGAGAAGCGCGTGGACGAGACAGCGAGCGACCTGGAGAAAGCGAGGGTCGAAAGAGATGGACTGCGAGCCGTACTGGCGGTCGCTAACCGGAGCCTGGAGAAGACTAGGGAGGACTGGGGCTCCTGTCAGGAACAGCTGGTAAAGCAATCTAATCGCCTTATTATCTTATTACGATTATTATTATTATTATCATCATCATCATCATCAAATTCTAACACGATCCTATTAGCAAGCTGGGGATGTTGTACTCCCCCCCCCCGCCGCCCGTATTAATCCGTAGTTTAGCTTATTAAGTTTAGCTAAGCTTGGTTTGATTAATTTAAGAGCATGTCCCAGACATGGCTTGACTTGATTAATTTAGGAGCCTCCCCAGGCAGTCCAGACAATGCCTGGGTGAGTCACAATATAACAAACAACAAAATAAAATATGAATATTTGAAAAAATAAAGTAAAATAAGAACAACAAGAACAAGAAGATAGCAGTCCGGCCAACAATACACAAAAGCCCTCCAGATAGGTGTGGCTACAGCAGACAAGAAGCAGATAGTCCTCAACTTACGACCACAAGTGGGACCAGAATTTTTGTTGCTAAGCAAAGTGGTTATTAAGTGAGTCATGCCCAATTTTTGCGATAGTTGTTAAGCAAATCACTGTATTTGTTAAACGAATCACACAGTCATTAAATGAATCCGGCTTCACCCATTAACTTTGCTTGTCGGGAGCCACTGGGAAGCTTGCAAATGGAAACATGATCCCAGAATGCTGCAGCCATCATAAATCTAGGACAGGAGCCCAACACCTGAATTCCAATTGCACGATCCTGGGGCTGCTGCTGTGACAGTTGTAACTACGAGTACCAGTCATCATTCTTTTCTTTTTCAATACCGTTCTAACTTTGAGTGGTCACTCAGCGAATAGTTGAGGGCTACCTGTGCACAGTCCTGACAGCCAGAAAATAGTTAAGGACACACACAAATCACTTCCAACCAACTGACGTGTTTTGGAATACACAGAGATTTTTGGAACACTCAGAGACCCAGTGAATTTAAAGCATCAGCAAAACTTTACTAGTAACAATGTATATATGTACACTTCACTTACAATGTATGATGTAAATGAGCCCTAGTGGCACAATGGCTAGAATGCAGTGTTGCAGGTAAGTTCTGCCCACAGCCTGGAGTTCGATCCTGAACAGTTCAAGGTTGACTCAGCCTTCCAGCCATCCTTCCAAGGTCAGTAAAATGAGGACCCTGTGTATTGGGGGCAATATGCAAATAATGCTTACATTGTAGCCTGCCCAGGGAGTACTATAAACCAAAGCACTATGGGGCAATATACTAGTCTAAATGCTATTGCTGTTTGTTCTCTCTCTTCATCTCTATCTCTGTCTCTCTTTCTGTCTCTCTTTCTGTCTCTCTCTCTTTCTGTCTCTCTGTCTCTGTCTCTGTCTCTGTCTCTCTCTCTCTCTCTCTCTCTCTCACACACACACACAAACACACACACACATTTACCCTTGACCTTCTCAAACTGTATGCATGTATATATATGCATGTATGATGTATGTCTTAGATATAGTTTAGATATAAGCAGTGCTATAAGTATAATCTCCATGCTAGCAAAGCCAAACATACCAAATTCAGCCTTTCCTTAATTTGGTTATCTGTGGATATACAATATATACAACACCTTTCACCAGTCTCCCTACTTTTGCAGAAGGATTGGCAATATGCCAACATATCTTATGCTGGCATACTTTTCTAAAAAAGGGTCAGGGGGATGACACTTTAATGTGGCCAAAGGCTAGATAGCTTGTCGAGGGCCAACTGTCTTCTGTATTTGCATGATATTAATTTCCTCTTTCATTAACATGGGAGGAAAAAAAGGGGAAGTTTTATTTTCTTGCAAATGCAACATCACCTACCAGAAAACCACAGGAAGGTTACTTCCTGAAAAAAAGAAACATTTTCAAGCATGTCTATCTTTTGTACCAAAAAAGGAAAATGAGAAGAATCCTTTATAAAAGCCAAACATTATTGATGTAACAATGCACTTTTACTTTTAATTTATACATCTTTTTTTAAAAAAAGAGCATTTTGCAAATTGGTAGAGTACAGTCAAGAAAGGAAGCGGGAAAATATAACCTGCACCATTGCTAGGTCCCTGAAAATAAATCCCTGTTGGGGGAAGTCCCTATCCAGGAATCATGGTTGATTTGAACACTGAGGTCTAAGATACTTGGTGGGTCCCTTAAAACCACCTGAAATGGAAAAAAAATAGCCCAGCTTTGTCAGGTTCAGGGATTAATCCCAGTGTCCTGTCCAGTGTCTGAGGTGGTTGGGCTTTATACTGGCTGAGGAATTCTAAGAATTCAAGTTCACCTATTTTAAATCCACTTATCTTAAAGAAGCCAAGGCTGAGGAACACTGGTCTAAACCCTTAATTAATCAATGGCCTAATAAACTCTGAGGTTTATTTATTAGATTGCAATTGAAAATATAGGTTGTCACCCACCAAAAGGTCTAGGCCAGTCTGAGCAACTTTAAGAGGCGTGGACTTCAACTCCCAGCATTCCCCAGCCAGCCAGCTGAAGTCCACGTGTCTCAAAGTCGCTCAGGTTGAGAAACACTGATCTAGGAAAATGATGATGATCTTTATTCCTTAGATATAATAGAAACATACACGTGTGCATGCATGTATGGAAGGCACACTCCTTGTTGTCTATGTGGCGTATACTATTTTGTTTGATAGCTACATGTTTATGTGCTGTGTGCTTTTTTAAAGGTTGCAGGTCTATCAAAATGTCCAATTAGCCTCCTACTGCCTATCACAGAAAAAACAAAAATGTTTATTGTGCAATCAAACCACTGGTTATTTGGTGTGTGTGTGTGTGTGTGTGTGTGTGTGTGTGTGTGTGTGTGTGTGTGTGATCTGTTCTGGCACAATGTCTGCATTCAGGCTTTGGAAATGTTTAACCAAGTTCCCCTTTTATGGCTAAATGGTGAACAAAAATAATACTGGGACTATAATTCTTTGATGAAGCAGCAAACAGGAAATCTTAAAATAGTTTCAGAGCACTAAAATAGGTGACAAGTACATCGCTGATTGAAGTGTCTCTTCTACCAGGCAAACAGATTAGAGTAACAGAGTTGGATGGGACCTCGTAGGTCATCTAGTCCAACCACCCGCCCAAGCAGGAGATAAGCTTACATATCTTCTCGTGTTAAGGAATGGATTCAAAATATTTGACTGCTGTCGATTTTTTAAAAATGTCTTTATATTTTAAAAGTGAGAAGATAGAACAATAGTTTTTTACATGATTTGTATTTAATCAGGGGTGGGCTGCTATGGGTTCACATGGGTTTGGGTGAACCCATAGTTAATTTTATAGCCGGTTCAGAGAACTGGTAAATCCCACCTTTGGCTACCCCCCCCTCCCCACATGGCTCATTTTGGATCCCAGGTAACTGCAGGGCCTGCGCAGAGGCTCAGGGAGGGTGAAAAATGGGCCTCCAGAAGGCTCCGGAAGGCCAGAAATGGGGCCGTTTCTGGCCTCCAATTGTCCTCCGGAGCCCAGGAAGGCTCTTTTCACCCTCCTGGAGGTTCAAGGAAAGCCTCCAGAGCCCAGGGAGGGTGAAGAGCCTCCTCCAATGTGGTGCAGGAGGACAACTAGGCCACACCCACCATGGTCATGCCCACCCAGCAACCTGACAGAGAACCGGTTGCTAAAATTTTTGAAGCACACCCCTGTATTTAATATTATCTGAGCTGTGCAGGAAATACACCACTGTACTAATGGGGGACCCTGACATCAATTGGGGAACAAGTTCTGCAGGGAGTGGGAGATCAAACAGATTCTTGACATTTCTAGATGACAACTTTATCATATAAAATTTAGAGGAAGGGACTGTGCAGGAACAACTGTACGGGACTTCTTACTAATAGGCACAAAATGGTTGAAGGAGTAGGAGTTACAGGAACTTTGGGGGAGAGGAACCATGATGTACTTGAATTCACCATAATGCAATTACAGGTATTTAAACCAAGTCAGATGAATATTTTAGATTTTAAGAGATCTGACTTCAGCAAGCTCAGAAACAGAGAGAGAGAGAGAGAGAGAGAGAGAGAGAGAGAGAGAGAGAGAGAGAGAGAGAGAGAGAGAGAGAGAG
>JANHFL010181109.1:0-10061 GCA_032468155.1 Oxyrhabdium leporinum
AGTCAACAGCCCCCAGGTCTGGAGGTGGCTGATGAGGAAGAGGAGGAACAGCTGGGTCCAGTGCCTGACGCGTGGATTTGCAGAAGGCAGAGGAGAGGAGAGTAGTGGAAATCTGTGGGCCGGTCCTTGGGACGGAAGAGCCACCACTCTCTAGTGAAACCCCTCCCTACCTTTGGGGATAAAAGACAGGGGGCGGAGATGAATCAGTGTGGCAGGCAACTATTCATCTTCCGGACAGACAGATTTGTTAGCCTGCTGTGAGAGAGAAACTTTTTGCCGGGGCTGCTGGCGCTCCTAATGAAGGAATCTTTGAGTTAACTTCAGAAGGTTTGTCGTGTTTGGGGAGCTGGGTCAGAACAAACACTCTGTTACTGCAGCACTTTGTCAGGCTTCATACAGGCTCATAGTGAACAGCCCTTTCTCTTGGATTTCCTTCATGTTCCTCCAGTAGCAGAGAAGGGACAGGGCTGTTTGGCCAAAACAAGAGGAGAGAGTCTTTGGAGTACGGAGAGAGTTGCAGTTTACCAGTCAGCATTCAGAACACGAGGACAGACTTCAGCGTGGTTCCTGCTCTTCCATGGTCCGTTGCGTGTGCAGCTGAGTTGCTTGAGTGTGCGAGACGATTGTCCTATCTCAGAGCTTCTGTCCTATCCACATTTCTAATTCGTTTTAGCTAGGTTTTGTAGCAGTTGTAACACTTGTAATAAGGTCCATTAAAGATGAAGCGGGTAAATTTCCATATCGCACAAAGCTCATTTCACCTTTAACCTTGGTTAACTTTTGTAGCTTGGTGCCTTATGTGAAAGAAGCCAGGGGAGCTAGTTGTTACAGCGGAAGATATCGCGCAAGGCCTAAACATTAGCTAATGTACAAACCAGGATAAGCGTGTTTTACGAACCCACTGACGGAACTGTAGCAGTTTGTCCTGAGACCAGCCAGCAATGTACATCTGCTAATACATGGCTTCTGTAACCATTGGCCCTTGAGCTTGCAAATTTGCTT
The DNA here is from genome assembly GCA_032468155.1 of Oxyrhabdium leporinum. Classification (NCBI taxonomy): domain Eukaryota; kingdom Metazoa; phylum Chordata; class Lepidosauria; order Squamata; family Cyclocoridae; genus Oxyrhabdium; species Oxyrhabdium leporinum. The sequence goes on from JANHFL010181109.1 coordinate 1,003, forward strand.
GCTTGGAGGCCACTGTTCTGGCTGTGCATACGGGTATTATGTGATGGGGATAGTTCAACTGCTGAAACCATCCACAGGGGCATGTTCTAGCTAAATTTGGAGGAGGTGAGGCCCAGTGCAGCTCCCAGGATAAGAGTTGCTATATTGACTCTTCTCCTGCCAAGATAAATGGACAGGATGTACAGGTACAGTAGGCTGTAAAACGATCACTTTGTGGGGAGCGTTAGGTGAATATTAAGGGCCAAGGGCTCTTCGATGCAACTTTTGCCCTGATAGGTTTTATAGATTGATTTATATGGATTTCTCCCGTGGCTGTAGTAGTAACTCAGGCCTGGTGTAATAGTTGGGCAATGGCTGTGTATGCCAGATTCAGCTCCTGGTATCTCCTGACAGGACCAAGAAAGAGCCATGGACTTTCCTCTCCTTTCTATCTTTGCTCTTTGTTCTTTTCACCTGATCTGCTGAGGCTTTATCAGTCCAAGGTCTCCTGCTCTCCTGGAATTTCACTGACGTGTCCTCCTTGCATGGCGTCCACTAATAGCATTCAAAGTTCAGTATTGGAGGACCTCTGAGCCTTCCCCTCTTGTTTTTAGCCTTGGGAAGGGACTGCTGCTCTCGCTCCTTCCTTTCCCTTGGGAAAAACCTACAGCCTCTGGACTCCTGCTGCTCTCCCAGGGGACAGGTGTGCTGCTACCTCCTTTCCCTCTTTTTTTCCTTAAGAACAGCCCACCTGGGCCGAGCCAAAAGGAGGAGAGGTTTTGCATGTTCTTCCAGCCATTTCATGACCATTTCCTCTTTCAGAGCACGAGGACATGGCCCAGTGTACGGAGGAGTCTAACCAAGAGATGAGTTGAGTTGAACAGTCAACTTGGTTTGTTTTAGGGATGTAAATCAGGACTTTGTTAGCTGAACTAGGGTTTAATGCAGTTTATGGTCCCAGAGTGCAGAGATGTCATTTTGAAACCACATGGAGAAACTCTTGCTTCAATTTTACGGGAAAAGTGAAATACGACACATGGAGTAGTCATTTCTGTAGCTCTATTTTTTTTTTTAAATGATATTTTATTTGGGCTTCTGTACCGTTTCAATCAGATGGTGCTGAGCAGCTTACAGCTTTGAGCAAAGTATAAAAGCAACATCAGAAGCCAAAAGCAAAACGCTCCATGTACCTACCCCCTTGATGGGGTGGGTCAACCTTCCCCTCGTCTCCAGAGGCCTCCAAAAGAACCAGGTCTTCAGGACCCTGCTACTCACCGTAATTGAAAGGAGCGGTTCTTATCCCTTGAAAGGAGCGGTTCTTATCCCTAGGAACCCTATTTTCATTGGGCTTTTGGGGTAACAGAGGCCGACTGCTACTCCCAGGCTTGGCATACCCATAACTCCCAGAGCTACCTGCAGCTTTTGAATGGTCTTCAAGGACAGCCCGACGCAGAACACATTGCAGCAGTCTAGACACGAGGTGATAAGAGCACGGGTGGCTGTCAACAAAGCCTCCCATTTCAGGAATGGTTGCAGTTGACAAAAGCACTTTTGGACACTTCAGTCTCTTAACCCAATTTTGTGAGTCTCAGATTGTGGGTCAGTTCTGTCCGGGAAAACATAGTCCCCGGATGAAAGAGCTAAAGATGGCATCTCTCCAGAATCGGTCGACTATCAAATTCACAACTGCTCTGTTCAAAGCCGTGCTATGACGCTGTACGTTTCATTTCTATTCATTTCTTTAGAATTAATGAATCGTTGTGCCAGCAGGTCAGAAAATGGTGATTTGGGTCAGTGATGTGGTTCTTTCCGATTGTTTTTCTAGGAATCCTATTTTCATTGGACTTTTGGGGTAACAGAGGCCGACTGCTACGGAGCCATTGAGGTTGGCGATGGAAATACCATCCTCTTCATCCCGAGGCTTCCAGAGAGCTATGCCGTTTGGATGGGAAAGTAAGATGCTTTTTTTCTCCAAAATTGAAGCTTTTCGAAAATGTTTCTGTAATGGGCTGAACAGTTTAGAAAACAAATGTACTATAATCTTGGGGAATCACCAGCATTTCCTTTTTGGAACAATATTGTTTATTATTATTGTTATTTTAAATCCATGTTTGCTAGCAGGAATCTCAGGTAGAGTCTTGTTTTGCTTGGTTTCATACACGAGGGGTGGTGGATTGGGCGTCCATTGGGCATAGTTTTAATGTCTCTCGGAGGAAATTACCTGAGAAGATGGATATCGATCACTTCTCTAAAAAAAAATCTGAGTATTTCAGGAATTCACCTGGAATGGAATAATGTAATTTGGCAAAACCAGTCTACTGGAAGCTTGCACATTGTTTAACAAATTAGTTTTTAACTAACTATGCCATCTGTAAACTTGCAAGATTCGTTTCTCTCGCCGTGTACATGTATACATCCATTTCTCTGTGTCATATAATATATGTGGCTACATGCATAATTCTCTCTCTCTCTCTCTCACAGAGAGAGAGAGAGAGAGAGAGAGAGAGAGAGAGAGAGAGAGAGAGAGAGAGAGAGAGAGAGAGAGAGAGAGAGAGATCATCATGAAATTCTTTGCAGAGCCAGAAGGAAACCAGAAAGTGTTTGTAAGTGGCAGAGTCATGTGAAAGATAGCTAAAGTGATTATTTTTTTTGTAATGGCTTCTTAGTTTCCTGCAATAAATGTCATTATTCCAAATTCTTAGCGTGCCTGTTTTCTAGCTGGTCTGCCATGATATGACTTACATTCATGGTTACTTTGGCTTGGAATTCAAGAGAAACTGGACTATTTTGCATAGGAATCTGTCTTGTAATGCCAGTTACCTCCCGCCCACACCCACCTCCGCATCATTCAGGCAATACATAGCTTTGTACATTCACAGGTGTGGCATTCTTCTGGTGGAGTACAGGTAGTCTTTTTACAACTGTTCATTTAACAATGGTTAAAAGTTATGATGGCCTTGGAAAAAGTACTGTATTGGCACTTATGACCAACACACCACCCCACAGTTACATGATCACAATTCATATACTTGGCAACCAGCTCACATTTGTGATTGATTATAATGTCCTGTGGTCATGATTTGGAATCTCTTTTTGCTCGCTTCTGGCAAAAAAAATAATAATACAAAAAGCTGGGGAAGCTGGGGAAGCTGAATTCGTTCAACAACCACTTATGATTCACTCAATGATCATGGTGATTTGCTTTATGACCATTGTAAAAGTCATAAAATCAATTTGGCAACCTGTTAATTGAGTGGGTCCATTGAAGAGCTGATGGATCTAAATCATTGTTACTCAACCTTGGCAACTTTAAGCTGTGTGTACTTCAACTCTCAGTCAGCATGAATTCCCCCAGACATTTGAAGTCCAGACTTGGAAGGAAGGAAGGAAGGAAGGAAGGAAGGAAGGAAGGAAACTAACTAACTAACTAATTAACTAATTAACTAATTAACTAATTAACTAATTAACTAATTAACTAACTAACTAACTAACTAACTAACTAACTAACTAACTAACTAACTAACTAACTTTGGAGATGCCAGTGTTGCTCTTGGGACTTTCTCCATAAAAGCATGAGCTCAGCTACATATCTACACATGTCACAAATTTCATGGAAAAACTGCATTTTTCAAAATCTTGCTGTGGAAAACCCAGAAGCCGATATGGCTTCAATGAATAAACTGACTTTGAACACCTTTATTCTGTCCTCCCAGACTCTATTTGTTTCTCCTCTGTGAGAGGTTTCTTCTGGATGTACTCATTTAAAGGCCATTTCATTAAGAGAGCATTTATCTTCTTCTTCTTTTTTTGAGGGGGGCTGTTGGGGGTGAGTTCTCCTGGGTCCACCATTGGATTCCTAATTCATCAGTGAAAGATTTATCTTCCTCACATCATGTTGCTAAAAGCATAAACTTTCTATAGGCCATGTGATCAAAAATTGCAGTTAATAAGCCGATTACCTCCCATCTGAAGCTTAGAAATGGCTATTTAGATTTCAGGAATTCATTAATGGCTTAAGAAAGGGCTGGGAACAGAGCAGAAACTGGTCTAATGACTAGCATCAGGCTAGAAACAAGGAGACCATGAGTTCTAGTCCCGACTTAGGCATGAAAGCCAGCTGGGTGACTTTGGACCAGTTCCTTTCTCTCAGTCCAACCTACCTGACAGGGTTGTTGTACTGGAGATAATAGAAGGAGGAAGGAATATTTGGCATGTTTTGAGAAAAGTTCTGATGCATGCAACAAAAGGCACACTTTTTTTTTGTTCCTAATTTTACTTTTGTTTATTGTAAGACAACGGTCAGATGGTGAAGTGGGGAGAAATGGAGGGGTAGGAGCGTTTTGTTTTCCAGAAGCTGCTGCAAAGTTGCAGATGCAATCAGTTCTGTTTGATTCTCCTAGTGTTGTTTACCATTCTGTTTCAGAAGACTGCGGTCCCGCTTCCTTGTTAGCTGGGAAAAAGCCTTTTTGGATTCACATCTTATGCAAATAACAATGCATTTGAAAATTCTATTGGGGGGGGGGAATCCTCCTATTGATGGGGTTTTTTTTATAGACCAGGGGAAAAAAAAGAGTGTGGGGGAGAGTTAGTAGGACCTTCAGCTGTGGAAGCTATGTGGCGACTTGGAAGGACACTGCAATCTTATTTCCTGCTAAGGGAATGAGCTGCGTTAAATAAATCTGTGTAATGGATGGTTTTTGCAATGGATGCTGCTCTTCTTTACCTAGATACAGATTAACAGAGTTGGAAGGGATCTTGTAGGTCATCTAGTCCAACCCACCACCCAGCAATTTTGACAGATGATAGTCCAGTCTCTTCCTGAAAGCTTCCAGTGATGAAACTCCCACAACTTCTGAAGGCAAGCTGTTCCATTGGTTGATTGTTCTCACTGTCAGAAATTTTCTCCTTATTTCCAGTTTGAATCCTTGTTCAGTTTCCATCCATTATTCCTTGTCTGGCCTACAGGTGCTTTAGAAAATAGCTAGACCCCCTCCTCTCTGTGGCAAATATTGGAACACTGCTAATTCCTGAAACCCTTCATCGTATGTTTTAGTCTCCAGTCCACTAATCATCTCCTGGTTGCTGTTTTCTTCACTCTTTCTAGAATCTCAATATCTTCTTTATAGTGTGGTGACCAAAACTGGATGCAGTATTCCAAGTGTGGCCTTACCAAGGCATTATAAAGTGCTATTACCTTTAACCAAGCATGAACGGGGAGAGAGAAGAGTGTTTGTAATCACATATGTGCCAGTCCCAGCTAGGAGCATATATATTCTTCAACATATCAGACGCTGAAATAGTGAGGTGGTGACACTTGGGCTGCAGAAATCTACATCTCACTTGATGGTAGTAAAAAGGTTAGAGTTCTCTTTTCTGTCATCTAGTGCTTGTTTGTGTTTTTGCAGCCCAGATCTAGTAGCCCTCCCCAAGTAGGAAATCAGTTGTTTCAATGTGACCAGCAAAATGGTTGTGCACCATCTCTTCCTTCTCTGTGGTTATTATCCATATCCAAGAAATATGAAGAATGGTTGCAGGAATTGGGTACGTCTAGTGAAAAGAAGAACTGAGGGTAACATGATAGCAGTGTTCCAATATCTGAGGGGCTACCACAAAGAAAAGGGGGGGGGGGCTCAACTTATTTTCCAAAGCACCAGAGGGCAGGACAAGAACCAATGGAAGCAAATCAAGGAACTAAGGAGAAACTTCCTAACAGTGAGAACAATTAACTAGTGGAATGGCTTGCCTCCAGAAGTTGAGGGTGCTCCATTACTAGGGACTTTTAAGAAGAGACTGGACAGCCACTTGTCTGGAATGATATAAGGCCTCCTGCTTGAGCAGGGGGTTGGACTAGAAGACCTCCAAGGTCCCTTCCAACACTGTTATTCTGTTTTCTGTTACAATTCTTTGACTGGCAAAGATTGGGCTGCTTGCCCTGGCTGCCCTGTACATGGAGAACTTGGACCAAGCAGAGCTTCTTTGAATTCTCTTTTTGGCTGGATTCCCTGCATTCCCCGTGGATGTGCCTGAGGAGAAAGTCAGGCAAAAACCTTGTGAAGTGACATTCATTTTCTCCTATTTTGCCAAGGACAGAAAAGAAAACATTTCTGCCAGCTGCAGAAAAATTGGCTCTGATTTTGCAAGTTCTTATGGCATGGTTCATTATATAAAGGGGGGGAATATAGTGATGGGCAAACATAGACAAAGTGGAGACATTCAGAAGAGATTAAAATCCTCCTTAATGCGAATGAGCTTTTGAGTCAATCCACGCATCCCAGTAATAATTAAGCCAGTGAATTCAAAACTATTTTTAGTTCAGTTTGTTTTGTTGCTATACGTGCCCCTCACTCTATTCTCTCTCAAGGAAGAAAGCATCAGACTGAGATGATCAGAAAAGAAGTAAGAAGGAATAAACCGAAGAAATTAAAGGCATGAGATAAGCAAAAGGAAAGAAGACATTGCTGAAACTAGTTGTTATAAAAACTGCATTTATATAACTAGAGTATATAAGGCCATATCTTTCTACCAACCCTTTTTCTACCACATCCATCCATGTTTGTTTTTACTTATTATATTTATATGACACTCGTTTCACCATCCAAGTGACTCTGGGAGGCTTATAGTAAAAACAGAGATATAAAAATAATTATACATGTAAAAACAGATTATAATAATAAAACATTCAGTACAAACTAAGAAAAGAAATCAGGCTCAGAGCACGGCAGAGGGGTTACATTCTCCACCACCGCTCAACCACCTCTAGCTTACAGCTTCTCCATCAGAGCTTCATGCCAATCAAGAGAGCTAGGTTATAAGGCCCTTCCTGAAAGTCAGAAGGGGGGGGCAGATCTCACCTTTAGTGAGAGGATGTTCCTTAGGAGCTGTGGCAGAAACGGCTCTTCTCCTAGACCCCACTAACCAAAATATCTTGGCTGATGAGGTCCACAGTAGACCCCTTCTGCCAGACGGACTGGGGCAGGCCAGTCCCATTGGGGCAAGATGGTTGCTCAGATATCTTGGACGAATATCCATATTAGACTTCACTTCCTTTCTGTGGGTCTCACAAACTCCATCCAACTATGACTACATGTACCTCATAGTTGATGGAATGTGGACAATAGTACATTAGTAGGTAGTCTATAGGTTAGAGATCCTTTGTAACATGAAATAGCATAATCATGCATAGAGAAAACCTGGACTTTGGTTTTGCCCCAAATGTGCTCAGACTGGTATCGCTTGTAAAGAATGATGAATGGGTAGAACTAAGGCCTTGTCTCTCTTACTAAAAATATTTTTGAACAACTTTTGCTATGTGTGATAATTTCTGTAAGTGGCCACGGTGTCAAACCTGCTTCAGTTCTGTTATTAATGACTTGTCCTACAGTTGGTATCCTTTAAGAAAGAATGGGTGTTGCGGATGAACGGAGGAATAAAGCTGAATGAATAAATAAATGTTTGTGCACCAAGCTATGTGCTATGCACTGACTGAACTGTGATCCTATTTCTCATCTTGACATTCTGACAACTAAGCAAAATGTATAGTGGAAACCCGAATATATATATAGCACATTGTTTCTTTTTTAAAAAAAGAGTCAAGCTCTTAAAGGAATAAATGCAAAATCCTGGCTATAGGTATCTGATATAGCATCTTCATTCTATCTAGTACAATCTTCTCCTCAATATTAATTTGATCCCTAACTAGGATGCTGTTTCTTGACCCAGAATTAGAAGTTGAGTTTTGTGATAACAGTAGATACAATATGAAGACAAGGAGCACAATGTTTCCCAATTTTTGCTTACAACTTACCTCCATACCACAGTCTCTTATCTCTAGAGCAGAGGCACCCAAAGTTAACAATTTTAAGACTTGTGGACTTCAATCCCAGAATCCACCAGCCAATCACTTCTGGTTATTGAATCAATCCATATCCATTCTTTGCATTTGTTTTATGCATTGCACTGTTGTTTAACCAAACGGATTGCATTTGTACATGCATGACACAAAAACCCAGTAACAAACTCTAGTGTGTTGAGTGCATGTGACTAATACACTGAGCTATAAAGCAAGTTGCATCAACAGGCCAAGGTGAGGTAAAGCATTAGAATATTTTCATCTTCATAACCTCTTTGCTGCAACTTTGAGAGCTTGTAAACACAAGGACATAGTTATCTATCATTGGTCAGGCCAAGCAACTCAATTCAGTGGGTTTGCTCAACACAGAAAACCATGAATCAATCATGGGGGTTGACTTCACCTAATGCTCTAGGCCAGAGGTGCTCAACCTTGGCCACATTTATTTATTTATTTGTTTCTTAAACATGTACAAGTATAGCCATGAACATAAACATGAACAAAGGAAGCAAATCCAGATAAATGGGGATAGTAAGACAGGGACAGTAGGCATACTGATGCACTCATGCATGCCCCCTTTACAGACCTCTTAAGAATGGGGTAAGGTCCACGGTACACAGTTTGAGGTTGAAGCTGTGAGGGTTTGAGGCTGTAACAACAGAGCCGGGTAGAACATTCCAGGCGTTGGCCACTCTGTTGCTGAAATCGTATTTTCTGCAATCGAGTTTGAAGCGGTTTACCTTGAGTTGTATCGATTGTTTGCCCGTGTATTATCGTGGTTGAAGCTGAAGAAGTCGTTGACAGGCAAGACGTTGTAGCAGACAATTTTGTGTACTATGCTTAAATCGAACTGCAGGCAGCGCAATTCCAGATTGTCCAAACCCCAAATTCAAGTCTGGTGGCATAGGGAATTCTATGTGAGTAGAGGAGTGGAGTACTCTTCTTGTGAAATGCCTCTGAACCACTCAATCGTGTTAATCATGTCCAATATACAGTGTGGGGTCCAGGCGGATGAGCTCTTTCAATAATTGGTCTGGCACAGTTTTTGAATGCCTTAGTTAGCAATACAATATTACCAGAGAAGAAGCTTCGCAAAGTTTAGGTTAACAACTCTTAATGACTTTTGGGCAATTTTTTATTTATTTATTTATTTCTACATTTATATACCGCCCCATTCCGAAGACTTGGGGCGGTTTACAGCTTATAAGCAATACTCTTACATCAGTATATT
>JANHFL010181179.1:0-10060 GCA_032468155.1 Oxyrhabdium leporinum
AGAAGAGGGGGCTGTGAGGCACAAGGGCAGAATAGTGGTGCCTGCCCCTTTGTGAGAGGAGGTTTTGCAGCTTTGCCATGATAACCAGACATCGGGGAATGGGGAGGGTGTTCAAGACACTGCACAGAACTTTTAAGAGAGTTTTGGTGGTCTAAAATGGCAGTGGACATTAAGGGCTAGGTAGCATCTTGCCGCACCTGCAGAAGGGCTAAATCTCACCATGAGATGTAAGCAGGACTTTTACAACACCACCACCCCCAACTCCATCCCACCCATGATACATGGTATCAATGGTTTTTATTACTGATTTACCTCCAGTCCAAGGCAATGCCTCCATACCTCTACCGTGTTTTCCTGAAAATAAGACTCAGTCTTATTTTCTTTTGGGGTTGAAAATAAGCACTCGGGCTTATTTTTGGGGAGGTCTTATTTTTTTAAGTGCAGGAGGCAGCAAGTGCAGGGGCTAACAGGAGTGGGACTGTAGCTACTGCTGGCCCTGCCCTCTCCATCCCACTGCCTGCTTGCCCATGGCTGCAGCAGGCCAAGCTCTCGGTATGCCCCTGCCTCCACCCGCACTGCCTGCTGGCCCAGCTGCTGCTGGGACACTTCTCGGCCACGGCGGATGCTGTGCTGGCCGCCAAGTGACTGACCATGCTGCTGCTGTCCTAGTGGGGGCTCTTTGCCCTCTTGGCAGGGTGGCTGGAAGCCGGGGCATGCCGAATGCTTGGCCCCAATTGAGGCCACAGGCAAGCAGACAGTGGGATGGAGAGGGCGGGGCCAGTGGTAGCTGCCCAAACACTTTTTGCCCAGAGGGAGACAAAGCTTTGTCTGCTTGCAAAGGGGATGCTTTAAAATGGAGCTAATTGCTTTGTTTCAAATCATCCCCTTTGCAAGCACATGAAGCTTTGAGTCTCCATCATTTCTCCATCCAGGTGAAAAGTGTTTGGTCGCCTATGTGGCACTTGGAAATGGAGCAATTTGCTCCTTTCCCAAGCACTCCATAGGCACCACACACTTTTTGCCTGGATAGAGAAATGATGGAGAAGCAGCTATTTGCAGAGGAGCCGGTCATAAAGCACCCCAGTCCCAAAGAACCTTTTGTCATCCAAGCAGACGCCAGCGACGTAACAGTGGGAGCTGTTCTTCTCCAGAAAAATGAAGAAAGGAACCTCCAACCATGTGCCTACACCTCCTGAAAACTCAACTACCCCGGATGAAGGTGGGTGGTGTGGGAGAAGGAGGCTTTCGCTGTCCGGTAGGCTCTATTAACTTGGCGGCACTTCCTAGCGGGAAGCCAAGTGCCATTTGAAGTATGGACTGATCACAAGAATCTGGAGGCCCTCAGGACCCCTCAAAAACTCTTACCCAAACAAGTTCGGTGGGTGCAGTATTTTAACCAATTTGATTTTACTCTAAAATACATCCCCGGGGGGAAGAACTTCTTAGCAGATGCCTTATCCTGAATGCCATAGTCAATGGCATCATTCCTCAGAAGGCAGTGCAGGTCACTACAAGGTGGCAGGCTCGAATATGACCAGGCAAGCCGGTGGAGCAGCTAACCCAGAAGCCCAGAACTGAGTTGCAAGCCGACCCCTGGTTCAAGGACAACAAACAACTACTAACCTTCCACAATGGGTTAGCATGGAGAGGTCCCAAATTATACATTATACATATGTGCCACAATGAAAAAAAAAGGCCCGGAAAGCCTCCTGGACTATTACAACAAGTAGCCAAGCCATCACGACCATGGGAGGAAATAGCATTGGATTCTATAGTGGAACTCCCAGAGAGCAGAAGAAACACTGTAATCTGGACCGTGATTGATCTTTTCTCCAAGCAGGCTCATTTCGTAGTCTGCCCCGGCCTCCTGTCAGCCCACAAACTGGCAAAGTTGTTCCTGAAGCATATTTACCAATTGCACGGAGTCCCCAAGTGGATTATATCTGATCAGGGGGTCCAATTTACGGCGAAGTTCTGGAGGGAGTTTATAAAGCTAATTGGGTCGTCCCAGGGCTTAGTTCAGCTTTTCATCTGAGTACAAATGGGGTGGTAGAACGTACAAACGCAGTGATAGAGCAGTATTTGAGGTGCTATGTTAATTACCAACAAACTAACTGCCTGAGCTACTGCCTTTCACTGCAGCAGCATTCAATAATGCCGTGCATAGCAGCTCGGGCCTTACTCCCTTTAAGGTGGCCACAGGGGTGGAGTTTGTTCCCATACCTGAGTATCCTCAGGAGCCCCCTTCATCAGTGAGCCTAACTGAATAGGTAGACTCCCTGCATGATACTTGGGGAGATGTAAAAAAGGCACTAGCAAAAGCCACATAAATGTAAAAGGAGCAAACAGATAAAAAGTGATTCCTCCCACAGGCCGTTTCACATAGGGGAAAAAGTTTACCTCTTTACCAAATACTTAAAACTGAGATTACCCTGTAAAAAAACTGGGTCCCAAATTTATAGCACCTTTCCCCATCATAAAGATCATTAACCCAGTCACAGTAGAGCTGAAGCTCCAGCGCCTGTTGAGGAAAATATATGTGGTCTTCCACAGCAGTTTGTTGAAACGGTAATAGGTTCAGGACTAAGACCTGTAGCTCGGGTAGCCCCTGATCCCATCATAGTACAAGGGGAAACCTATTACAAAGTAAAGAAGATTTTATACAGGGGAGGTTACAGTACTTGGTACAGTGGAAGGGCTACCTTCTTTCTGAAGCCACTTGGGTGAAGTGTGAAAGTATAAGAGTAGATAGACTGGTTAGGAAATTTCATGACAAAAATCCCCAAAAGCCAAAAGAGCAGCCAAGTGATGGAATGGGTGGCTAGTAGGAAATTAATCTGTCCTTGGTGTTTTCCAGATACTTCTCACTCACTAGGGGGAGCGCTGACTGTCAACTTTGAACCGAACCTGGCAAAAGCCATTTTACTGTTCCTTAGTTGCCACACACAAGGGGGAGGGGGCAAGGAGTTTGGAATACCTTGTTAAACACAACAAAGAACTTTCTCGTGGGAACCAAGATCATCATGGGGAACAGATAAGGTCGTGGAAGGAGTGCCTGGCGAGCCCGCCAATTGACCCAATTGGCCAACCTAACCTGTGACACCTGGGGATGGGTTTGTTTCTTCTTTTAATTATACTGAAACCGCTAGAATTATTTAGAGTTGGTTTTCCTTAAATCCATGCTGATATGATGTACTCAATAAAGAAGTCCTTTGAGGTGGATTCAAGTCTCAGAGTTCTGATTTGTTTGGGTTCGTTAGTCGGAACCTTGAGACATGTGCTTATACTTCTTGAAAGTTATCAGACATTGAGAGAAGGTGGGCTGTGTGGGAAAAGTAAGCCTTTGCTGTCCGCTGGGCTCTCCTAACGTGGAGACAATTTTTAGAAGGTAGTAAAATTCCGTTTGAAGTATGGACAGATCATAAGAACTTAGAGGCTTTAAAGACCCCAAGGAAATTGTCTCCTAAACAAGATGAGCTCAATATTTTAATCAATTTAATTTTAGTCTCCGTTTGGTTGATGCTCTTTCACATGTGCCTCAATACAAAAGAACCAAGGAAGAAGTGGTGAATTCTATAATCCCAGCCAGTCAGCTCACAGCGCCAGCTCAAGGGGTTCCACACAGGGGCAAACCCCACAGGTTAGTGTTAGATTCCCTGAGGCAGAAGTTTAAGGAGGCTTTGGAACAAGATAATTGGTTCCAGAACCATAACAATTATCTAATGATAAAACATGACATGACATGGAAAGGGACCAAAGTGTATGTCCCTGAGAGTCAAGAACACTAGTATTAAATAGAGCAGATGATGCAAAATCAGCCAGCCATTTTGGATTTGTAAAAACCCTTCATCTTGTGAAAAGACAGTTTTGGTGGCCAAAAATGAAGAGTCATAAAAGAATATGCACCTCTATTGGACAATGTGACTGATGACTTGGGGGAAGGGAACTTTTACTTTTTAATCTGGTGAAAACCGCAGGAACTTTCAGAGTCAGTTTTCACCAGTTGTGCCAATGTGATGTATCCAATAAATTGTTCTTTGAGGAATCTACCTGCCTCAGAGATTTGCTTTCTATGGGTGCATTACAAGCGCAACAGGTGTTGGGGCGTGGGAGGCCTGGCTGCGGCGATCCTAAGGTAAGTGGGTGCATGGCACATGGGGCCCCTCCACACCCACCCTAGCTTGATTTTTATGCATGCGCCTCACCCCACCTCGTACAACCAGACAGTGGGATGGAGTGGGCTGGGTCTTTAACTAGGGCTTATTTTGGGGGTATGGCTTATATTAGGCACACATGGGAAGCTAGGGCTTATTTTCAGGATAGGTCTTATTTTGGGGAAAACACAGTAGTTTCTATACTGGGGCACTTCTCACACTTATTACCTCTGTCAGAATAATTTGAGGTCCCAACTTGAGCCAGGGTTGCACAAGAACAAATCAGAATGAAGTCCAGAAATGCTGTGTGGAAAGGAGATGATTTATTTATTCCCAAATGCAAAGAGGTTTGCTTCTTGGGGTAGCTACCTTGTTAGGGAAGTACAAGTAGGTATTTATAATGACAAGAGGCTTTGATGTTCAGATATGTAGATTGAGGTGTTTCTGCCCTGGGCTTTGATCACAAGGTGTATGTTAGATGTGTATATCTGGATATTGTCCTGAGGTCGTGTGAAGTCTGGGGAGGGAAGATCACCATCAGTAAGTGTGGATTTATTGTGAGGGGTCTGGTATTGTGATTTTATCTTGAGGGGGTTTGTTTCCCAGTGAGTTGCCTTTAATCATTTCCTTTATTTTGAACATTGCTGGTGGATCAAATGTGGTTTGGAAATGTGTGACCTGGCTAGGGGCTGATTGAGACAGTATGAGGAATAAAGTTAAGAGGAAGAATCTGATTATTTATAATTTTCTCACATGACCTTATGTAGAAATCTTTGTTTTGTCGAAGGGGAAATGCTGGGAGACATGCCTTCTTCCTGTTTAAATTGTAGCTTGCTCAATTTACGTTCATTCAACATCTGTAAGTTTTCCACAGTGCTTGGTAGTCTTTTCTCTGGATAGATTAGCCCACAGCCATCACCGAGGACAAACTGAATAACACAGCCTCTGCTTTGAACTGAGTATTTCAAAACCCATTTTGTCTATTTAGAACTTTTATATCTCTCTTGATTATTATTGTATTTGTTTTCTTCTAGAAGCTTCCAGGAACATTTAAGAACTTGTTTTGTAAATTTGAGAATCTGACAGTAATTCATTCATAGTTCCTTTATAAAAGAGCTGGTAAAGAGTGGGGACTAAAAGCATGCAATGCAAGCACAAGAGCATCCAGTTCAAATATTTTACTTATTTATATCCCACCTTTATTATTTTTATAAATAATGCAAGGTGGAAAACACACAATATTCCTTCCTCCTCCTATTTTCCTTATAAAATATTTTAAAAAATAACTTCAGACTTGAATTCTCTCTTTTCTCCTAAATCAAAAATAGAAAATCTCGATTTTAGAAATGTAAAATTATTTGAAGAACTGTAGGCTTACTATTTCTCATCTGTTTCACTTCCAGTAATAAGGGTAAATCTTTTTCCTTTGATGAGCACTGTTTAGGTGTTGAAAACCCTCTCATTCTAATGTTTTCTAGTGGAAATTTGCTTGTCTCTTTTCTTAATACAGTGGTTAATAGTGTTACAGGGAGTCTCTGGGTTTTCTTGGAAGCTTACTGAGGATCTTCTAGAAACAAGTGGCCATGGTGGAGATTTTACTTGAAAAATAGTCCTAATCTCATCCACTAAGTTGTGGCAGAATTTTTGATATTTGTAGATTTTGCTGTCAATGCAAGTACCTAGCATGAAATAAGTATAGGCCAAGAATGTTGCCTGGAATCTCTTTTAACATGTGGATTTATTTATGCTTTTAGCATATTTATATTTATCTTTCATGATTGTAAGCAGCCCAGAGTTACCTTCTGGTAAGATGGGCGGCCAATACGTTTTATAAATAAATAAAATAAAATAAAATTTTGGAAAAAAAACCACCTACTGCCATAATAATAGGGATGGATTTTCATCCTGAACGTCCACATTTTTAAAAATGGGTTTTCCCTTCCTTTTTTTCCTTCTTTCCTCTCCTGTTCTTTCAAAGTAACCCTAAGTCCAAATAGTCTATGAGATGATTGGAATGATTTTGAGCCCCCAGCCTCATTGAGGATTCATATTTAACACATTTAATTGGCTATATTCATGGCTTTGTGCTCTGTAGTTTCCACTAAAAAAAATGGGGGCTGGGGGGGATGGCTGCAGTTGACTCTGTCTCTGCTTTTATCTCAGAAAATATTGAGGTTTTTTTTTCTTTTTGCATTTCAGGACCCCTGCAGGAACCATAAAAGCTACAGAGAAGTCCTGTCTAGAATGAAGCCACCCTTTGTGCCCTTCAACCTAAAAGGTTAGTGATACTTGATGGGTCCAGAGTCTTTGCTTTTCTTGAACTGGATTCTGTAGAACAGTGGTTCCCAAACTGTGTTCCGTAGAACCCTAGGGTTCTGCAAAAGCGTCATAGGGGTTCTGCTAAAAATCTCAAAAATCAATTTTAAAATGGATTTTAAAATAAAACCACATGAGGCCAACTCTTAGATTGTCAGTTGGCATCCGAGCAGCAAACAAGGAGTTCCTAGAACTCTAATGCAAAGGTAGGGGGAGCACAGGTTATCTCCAAACACCCACTTGCCAATGGAGGTCATTTGATCACAGCCTGATGTCTCGCACCAGGGAAAGCACATGGAAGTTCCAAGAAAGTGCCTCATGTGCACACTGGAGTGCTCTTGGCTTTCCTGGCAACATCCAGAAGGTTCTTTGTCTTATAAATACTAGTGTACTGCTACTCCATTCAATTCAGTTCAGGGCAATCTCACATTTCAACATTTTATTTGCCATCTGAACAAGAATGATTCATACTTAGTTGATTTTTCTTGTTGATTCCACATTTCTTTTGGATTTTTTCTTTCTTGTACAGTTTTTGAGTTACTGTAAATGACATTTGGGATATTACCATATACTCACTTTATTCATAAAATATCAGACTAAAATTTACTCAAAAACTAGATGTTATATAGGATATTGGAAGACATATTTGAATGATCCAGAATATATTTTGATTAAACAAATTGCATTAAATATGGGGTATAATTTTGACTGATAACATAGAATCTATGTATGTATGTATGTATGTACTTACAATTTACTTACCGTACTATTTCAGAAAGCTACTAATGCCATGGATAACTGGCTCAAGACGGATAGGCTTTCAGGTGCCAAAAATATAGCATGTGCCACTCCTAGTTCTAGCTCTATTGAGACACTGCCATCTGGACCTGATGAGATTCAAGAAGATGCTCTTCATTGCAGTTTGGTAGGTAAAAATACAAGGATATTAGAATTAATTTTTTCTGTGCACAAATTGAGTCAGCCTGGAGTCTGACCTCTCTGTTTTTTTTATTTTATTCATTTTAGGGCACAACTGTAATGGAAGATGATCCTCGTACTGATGGTCAAGAAGCAAAGAGACCGTCTAATGACAGGATCAAACTCAAAGGTTTAAAATCTTTGGAAAAATGAGAAATATGAATCTTATCTATCTTTGGGATTTATTCCTAATGGAAGTGCAGAACACCCAGAGGGGCAATGTGTCATTTGCAACAAAATCCTCTTTAACAGGTCCTTGGTATCTGCTAAGCTGAAACAGCACCTGGAAACAAACCACCTGCACTTAAAGGGAAAGAATGTCAGTTTTTTCAAAAACCACAAAGCAGTCCAAGATGCCACTGTGGCTTGCTTACAGAAATATGCAAAGACTGATAATGAAAACAAAACTGAAGCATCATTTCTCTTAAGTTACAGGATTGCCCGTGTGTTCTGACACGAGTTATACTGGCAAGGGCAGGTACCAATATAGTCCATTTATTGCACAGCTTTGCAGCAACAAACAGCCCTTTAATGGCGCTGATAAAGCTCCACCCCACTTTCCCTGACAGCAGTCATCCACAGTCGATACCACCCAGGCTCACAAACTAGGTCCAAGGCTGACCCACAAGCAGGCACCAATAAAGTCTTTTATTGCATTGCTAAACCATGACAGATGGCCCTCCAGGGGTGTTGGTAAACCTCCACTCCACTTTTGCCTCCAAAACAGCCACTCACAGTCAATGTAACACAGTCCCACAAGCTAAGTCCAATAGTCACCAGAACCAAGGCCCCCAAAGAGGAAGAAAGGCAAAGTCCACAAACCTGGTGCATAAGCCACAATCCAGAGTCAGAGTCTACAAAGCAAGGTATGCAAACAAGATTGAAACACAAGTCAAAGTCCAGAAGTCGAGGTTTCCAAAAGTCAGGGGAGTGTCATGATACTGCTACAATATGAAACCCCAGAGGGGCCCCGCAGGAACATAGAAGTGGTCCCGAAAGCAGAGTAGGTCGTGCAAGTATGACCAGGTGGTAGACTCATTCCCCACTACTTGAGCCAACTCCCGACGTCATACAGCCACAAAAGGGTCTTGCTGCTGCACATCCCAAATCCACGCTGTCAGGTTTACCAGTTCATTGCTGGCAGCGAATCTCTCTAGCAGAATTATGGTTTAAGGTTCCAACTTATCTTCCCTCTGGGTATATTCTGGCTTGTGGGACAATGCATCTGTGCATTGGTTGCACCCCTGAAGTCAAAACGTGTGAAGAACAACGACCACCAAAACTGCTGCTGCTTCAGATTCTGAGCTGTCTGCAGGTGCTCCAAATTTTTCGATTATATAGTTTTTATTAGTTTATAATATAACATACAAAGAGAAAACAAAAGCAAATATTAGGGAAATTAGGAAAGGAAAAAGGGGAGGGTGGAGCTGACGTCACGGCAAAACGGTGTGGTTTTCATGATGCTCTGTGAAATCCTGCCAAATTCTGCCTGCCAGGCAGCCCTAAGGGGCCAAAGTCACCTCAGAGAGGTGGTGAAGATAGATTGATCACAAGGAAACTGCAATCTCCTTGTTTGATCTGGAGAAGCCTCTCAAACCGGCAGGAGAAAAAGACGGCCATTAAGGCTAGACCGAGACTGTGACAGCTCGACTGAAGAAGCAAAGAAGAGACAATTTAACAACAGTGTGACTGAACTGGTGAGATTTTTCCAACTTCTGTTGAGGAATTTACTCCTGAAATAACTTTTAGTGAAAGTGGGACTCAAGAGAGGAGGAGGTGGAGTTTTCTCCCACTCCTCAAGGATAGTGGCGATTAAGACTGTGAGCTGCTGACAGATCCGGAAAAGGGAGAAGAGAATTGTTTGAGAGAAAAAAATTTAAAGCCAGAGGAAAACTGGACTGGTTGTTTTAGCAACTTTAACTGAGCTAAAAAATACTAGAATACACTCAAAATGAAACTTTTACTTTTGGAACTTTTTTTAAAAAAAGATCTTGGACATTTTAGAAATTGAGAAGTAAAAGCAGAGAAATAGAGTAAGGGTGACACCTACTGGTGGGGAAGGACATCAGAAAAGTGAAAATATTGAAAATTTTTGAACATTGTATCTCTCCGAACTTTAGTGGATTATAAATATGCTGAGCAGTTTGAAGTTAGAAAACAGTATGGATTTATCCTGAGACTAAGTGGATGGTTCTTGGATTTGCAAGGCACTGTAGTTTACAAAACATCGGGGATTTGGTGGGCCTCTGTGGATTACAAATACTATTTGTCAAAAGAAGAAACAGCAGCTGTTTTTAAAGAAACTCTTTGGATTAATTTACAGACTGTCTCTGTGGATTATAATAGTAAAGAACTGTGAAGTTGGCTGGCGATTGGAAAAAAAGAAAAGGACCGTTTGGTGAATTTCTTTGGGTAATATTTTAAAAGTGGGAAGAGGAGCTAGCTGGGGATTTTGGGTTATTTTGGTATTACTTTGAATTATTGTTGTTTTTCCTTTTTAAATTTACTAATACAGCTTAAAATGACAAGTACTCAAAATTTAATTAAAATAGGGGGAAAAACTACATCTGCACTGTTATGTATTGAATATATATAGTTGTGTTAAGCCCTGC
>JANHFL010181557.1:0-10053 GCA_032468155.1 Oxyrhabdium leporinum
AGGTTGACTCAGCCTTCCATCCTTCTGAAGTTGGTAAAATGAGGACCCAGATTGTTGGGGGCAATATGCTGACTCTGCAAACCGTTTAGAGAGGGCTGTAAAGCACTGTGAAGCGGTATATAAGTCTAAGTGCTACTGCTAGTGCTATGGTTACTGTAAGGAAGTGTTCATGACTGATAAATGTGGCTATGAAATACAGTAATTACTTAATACAATTCTAATTATACATTACCGAGATCATATTACTAATAACAATACTAATCAGATATTAAAAGTAAAACCCACTTCAAACAAAATGTAATTGCATTTGCAACAAAGAACACTTTAAAATGTTCTATAAATAATGGAGGTTTTTTGTGCCAGTTTAAAAGAATCTTAGAAAAAAAAATGTAAAATCTTAAATGAAACTAAGACAATAAGCAGAACAATAGAAAGCTGAAAATAATCCCTAGAATTAACACCTCATTACTGTAAGAATTCAGAAGCTTGAGGCAGAACATCATTATTTATTTATTTATGAAAATTTATATGGCCTCCCAATTCATTCTCAGTAACTCTGGGTGGCTTACAAAGGTAAGCAGTGGTTAGAATGCAGTATTGCAGGCTAACTCTGAGCAGTCTGGAGTTCGATCCTGCTGGGGCTCGAGATCAGCCTTCTATCCTTCCAAGGTCAGTAAAATGAGATTGTTGGGGGCAATATGCTGACATTATAAGCAGCTTAGTGTAATTGCTATTAAAAACAATATAAAAACAATAAAAAGCAATCAGCCCTTCCCAACAAGTCAATTAAAAAGCTACTCGATGCGCTCTATCCCACTCTGTTTCCCCACGCCATATATCATGCTTCTGGGATTTAAGTCAAAAAAATTTTCCAATATTTTTTGAATAGTATATTTTTTAATGTATACAGGCACCACTGTTATGTTCAATTACTAGCTAACATCTGAAGTGGAAGTATTTTTGCTATAATTATAAAGTACCAACTAATCTATATTTTTATAGGGGCGTACAATATAAAGGATACAGTAATAGAATAATCCAGGAAAAGTCACTGCTGTTTTACAAAGTTGTCAACATGTGCTATATGAGTAGTCCTATATGCTTTGAATCAGTTTTTTCTTTTTTGCTTCAACCCCCCCAAAATTTTAAGATCTTAATAACTAGTGCAGCTATTAAAAAATCTTTATAATCATCTTTTATATCCTACTATATACTCAAAGAAGAATCCCAAATTTAGTCTACCTTTGCTATCTTCTGCTTACTCAATGCTATATATTTCACTCCAACCTCAGAGTAGAATGGTTGCATCTTCACTTATGAAAGGTGTCAATACTCATATCAGAAAATAGTTAGCAAATATTTGAGAGAAACCAAGGCTTAAAAATTAAAATGGCTACATTATTATCCTTTCAACTTTTTATCTACATTGTTACTGACATCTGCATTAGCAATATTCAAGTTACAATCATATTTTCTGTTGCTTTGGCACGCTTCTAACAGATTTGCTGTAAATTCGTTTAAATTAACTATTTAAAAACTTTTATGGAAGTTAAGGAGACATATTTATAAATAACTAAGCATATGTATATAGTTTTATAAGAGATTTTTCAATACAATGTCAAAGATATAGCCATTATTAGCACAGAGAAAGAATGAATAAGTATGCATGTTTATAAAAGCAAGGAATATAAGAAAGATTAAAGATAGAAAGCAAGTTAATTTACATGAGATAGGAAAAAATATTGAAAGCACTAGGATTAAAAAATTTGGAATAAAGTTAAATTACTGAAACAAGCTGGGATTTTCAAGACAAAAATTCTTAATGACAAAAAGTTAAAAAAATACACCACTGCATTTAGTCAGCACCGTACATACCACAGTTTAGAATTAAGAATTCTATTTATAGCTTTTACTTACCAGTTCATCTTTGCTTTGATTCCTACATGACAATTCTGTGTCCATTGAAATATCATTAGGCTCATTGTCCAAATTTTGCTTCTCTACTACAGATGCATTAGCCACACTGAAGATTCCATGGATATTAACTCGCACTTTAACTTTAACTTTTGAATTATCACCATCGTTTTGGGGGCCAACATTTTGAATAACGAAATGGCCTGAACAACATAACAATATGGCACCGGTTAGTACACTTACTTTATATCAAACATATTACAAAACCATTTATAAACATATACATCACTTATTGTTTTTAATAATGGTTTGAAGTTATGATGCCTCACTCTGGCCTCACCTCCAGTCACATGATTGCAAGTTGGGCATTTGGCAACTGGCTCCTTTTACAAGAGTTAAACATCTTGCAGTCACATAATCGTAATCTTCCCAGCCAGCTTCTGAGAAGCAAAGCCAACTAGGGAAGCCAGAATCACTTAATGACATTATTTGCGTAACGACTGCTGTGATTTGTTTAATCACAGTGATTAAAATAGTAAAAGAATCAGTTCTGCTCGCATGATGACTTGCTTAACAATCACATTGCTTAATGACCAAAATTCTTGTCCCAATTATGATTGTAAGGTGAGGATACCTATATGCATAGATTTTTGATGGGCAACTTCGTCAAATGGCTGCTACTGCAGCTATGGCTGAATAATTGCAAGTTACCTAAAGTCGACGTTAAGAAGGGGGGGGGGATAGAAGTTAAATAAATAAATAAATGGCATTTGTTTCTGTTAAGAGGAAATAAAAATGAAAAGGCAACACAAAACAGTTACAATTAATAGCAAACCATATATGTTTGATGGATAGGAAGCCTTGATCAATATATTATAAACTCAGTACCAAGCCCAGCCCTAAAATCTAATTGAAAATAGTAAAGATAATCAGTTTCCTCCAGTGCTCTATACAACAGCATCCTATTATCTCTCTATAATCTCTGCCAGACAGGGGAGATAAGGAACATATAAATATTTGCCCAGTGTTGAGTTCAGCAATGGTTTCTTGAAGTACTACTGACTCATTTAAAGCAGGGAGCATCTTTCCTTGACTCATTCATTGACCCTGCAACCCAGTTACTTCACTGAAGGTTCTCATTGATCAAGAATGGAGGGATCTAAATTACAGGTGGCCAAGCTAATGCCACACAGATCTATGTCCAGTTCAAACCCATCTCAGATAACATTACAAGACTTAACTGATTCACCTCAACAGGAATAGCTCAGCTAGTATCCAACTCTAAATGGATCTAGAGGGAGCCTTCGTCCTTCAGATGCCTAGAATATTCCTCATGACAACCCTGTAACAATTTTCTAGCCCATCCTTTTCAAGTAGGTTCTAGATTGTTTGAACATGTGCTACAATTCAGAGTATTTTTTTTAATTTTCCATCAGTGGCATTCTAGGCAACTCTTCTGCCATTTCATGTTTGGAACTCCATATACAGTGAGGAGCTTCCTTGGATCAGTGGCCAAGGAGAAAAATTTCAGGGGATTTCCTACCAAAGCTGCCACTCTCTCATTCTAGGAGGCCTCAGAAAACTCCATAACTGTCCCCTGGGATCTGTGTGGTTCTGTCAGAAGCCTGATATTTACATACATTTGCATATTTTTGACAATCTTGTCACTGACTAAAATAATGTGACCTTAATTATTTATTGACAGCAGCCTACCAAAATTGCCTTATATAAACTTCTCTAAATCACTTCCAATGTTTTGTATATGTAGTCATCAGGAAATAAGATCAAGCATCTATTTAATTAGACCTTATTGAACAAATCTATGCCATAACGTTTGTACAATAAGCTAATTATCTGAAACTATAATTTATCCTATCACCTATATCTGGGCAACATGAAGCATTTATTGTCACTAGACCACATTTGAGCATATGGGCAAAGAAGAATGACTATCACCCTCTTGTTCAGTTCCTAGCAGGCCAAAGTTCAGGAACTGAACTACATAAAAACCATTTTTGGGCTCTATAAAGATCAATTAAAAATTGTTTGTTACTGTGACCTGAAATTAGCAACCACACATTCATTTCAGAATGTATTTTATTTCTTGCACAAGTATAATAGGAAAGTTATACTTTAAAATAAGATCAAGATAACACTCTAATTGTTTAACACAGTGGTAAGTAATAACAGAAATATCAGAAAAAAAACATTTTCAATTTATCCCCATCCTAGATTGGGATAATCAATGGTTAATGGACTTCCTTTGAAGTGAGTTTCTAATATGTTGATCAAGGCTTTCTATCCACCAAACAGTAGTTTGCTATTATGTTTTCCTAGGATACTTTTCCAACTTACTAGTCTAGTTTATATCTCCAAAATATTTCCGTGGTCTTCCATCTAAATATTAAATGGCCTCATCCTATCTAAACTTCTAGATTCAGCCATGTTTATCCAAATGAGTGATGTAAATATAATTTAAATCTGAAATGCTTTGAAAGCACCTGTTTGATATAGCAGCTATGTTACCAGGCTAGATATTAGAAAACTGAGCTTTAGTCCTGTCTTAGGCACTAATTATGTGGGTGTCCTTGAGTAACTGACTCTTGCTCCATCCTAAAAAAAGGCAACGACAACCCAATTTCAAAATCTTGCCATGAAAACTGCCAGAACATGTCCAGGCAGTTGCTAGAAATCAACAGTGATTGTTTCAATCTTGTGGGAAATGTTTCAGCCATAGCCTCAGTAGACATTAAGAGCTGAAAACATAGCTGCTTAGCTGAACTCTGTCAGTAAGGGCACAATAGGATACTCTGAATCCAAAATATTTTGTATACCTACAGTCAACAACTGCTAAGTAAAAGAAAATACAGGCAGTTCTCGGTTAATGATAGTAATTGGGACCAGAATTTATATTGCTAAGCAATGTGTTTGTAAGGTGTGACTTGATATGATTGTGCCACTTGGTGATAGCAAGCCCTAGTTCAGTGGTGGAGAACCTATGGCATGCGTGCCACAAGTGGCATGCAGAGCCCTCTCTGTGGGCATGTGTGCCGTCGCCCCAGCTCAGCTCTGCCGTGCATGCCTCCCGCCCGACAGCTGGTCTCTGGTGCGCATGCATGGAGGGGCGCCCACCATTGTTTAAGTGGGGTCTTGTCTCTACCACTCAGTGTGACTGTGGTGCTCTTTGAGAAAATAACCATCACATTGAATCCAAATGTCCATTAAGAGCTTACACCAGCCCAATGTCTGATTTTTTTCAATATTGAGCACCCTGTCCTTGGGTCAGTATAGAAGCTTGGGAACAGTAAGTGGAATTTAGTCTATTGTATGGGAACTGTGAGATGGAATGGTTATTAAAACCCTCAGATGGATTTTATGAAATATTTTATCTTTAGAAGGAAAGTTGATCAGAAAAGGTTTGTGATAGGTTTTAAGGAAAACACAGTTGATGTTAAAAGAATGTTCAAAGATCATCACTCAGGGGTGGGATTCAGGCGGCTAGTGTAGTCTAGTCTAGTCTATTATGTGTTAGATACAGTGGCTTCCTTGACTTATTTGTAAAAATAATAAAGGCAGGGAACAAATAAATAAATAATTCTTTATGTAGTATCTTCTCAAAGAGGTACAGAGATGTTTGTCTGCAATGATGTAGTATGGAAGTGAAATAATAGCTTTAAACCCAGGGGTTTCATTTGGCAAAGGGGACTATTTATCAACAATTAAGCTAAATGACTATCATTGATCTCTTACGATACAGTTCCAGCAGCTTTCCCCAAAATATTGAGAAGCAATTCCAAAGAGGTTATAAAATGGTTTCATATCTGCAGTTGAGCACAGAGAGACAGGCAAGTTCTTGTCCCTTTCAATTGTGCTAGTGATTTCAAGTTACTGCACTGTGCTCGTTCAGTACTGCATGTTTTGCTAACTTGTTGATATCACCCCGTTGGATGAGAGAACTGATAGCCTTACAAGTGTTAGCTGAATATCTTCCTAGATTTGGCCGCTGATGGAAAAGAATTGCTCAACAGAAAATGTGGAAGATTATGATTATAATGTGGTCGCTGGTTGACATGAAGTGCCGGACCGATGCCATAACTTGCCCCAGTAGTGATCCGTCTCCTACCCATCATGAATGGTATAAGCCACAAAACCTCCTCATTGGTGGGATCACAGCTCAGGTTGTATATGTACTTAAGGAAAGTTCCTTTGAGGAGCATCCTTCACAATGGTGCTCATTGTTTTTGGTACTCATTGTGCTTCTCGGAATCAATTAATGATGAGTACCAAGGTATTATTTTATTTGAAAAATCCAGCATATGAAGAAAACCCATAATCCTTCCACCCCACCAGTTTGACTTCTCATAGATGGTAACTAAAGCAGCAGACCTATGATCTATATAATTACGTAGAAGGATTTCAAGAGTGGCAAAACAATATTATGAATATTAAATGTGGAAAAGACGAAACAAGTGATAAAATTTAGCAGGAAAAATTAATGCACTGTAAGAATGAACTCAAACTATTCACTTGGACTTCACCGTGCATTGATCACAATAAAAATAATAACCTTCTGTCTGCTTTCTAGCTCTGCAGTTAAATTGCACATCCTATTTTCCCACAAGCTAGTCTAGTTGTAGACATCTGACTCACGATGCACCAAATGTTTTTCACTATTTTTATAAAGTGTCTACTATCTCTTACAATTTTCAAGTTTCATATTTTTTCTGTTGCATCATTGAATATATTCTTCTTTCCTCAATTAGTTTCATCTAACTTTTCTCCAGTTATGTTGTCAGAGCCATTTTAAAGTTGTACCAGCATTCCCTGAGTTTGGCGTTTGCTGTGAAACAAATCAACTCAAACCCAAGACTCCTGTCTAACATTACCCTTGGGTTTATCATTTCTGACAACTATTTTGATGCCCGGCTGACTTACCGTTCCACTTTGGAGCCGCTCTTCTGATCAGATCAGTTGGTTGTCAGTTACATATGTGATATTGATATCAAGGAGAATCTTATTGTGGCCATTATTGGAGGATTTGGTGCTGATATCTCATTCTTCATGTCAGATATCATAACTCTTTATAAAATCCCCCAGGTAAGGTACAGTATGAAAACTCATCCATATGGCAATATTGTAAGGAATTGGAAATTATCACTTATCAAGTAGAGGTTAGATTCTGCTTGAATAATGTATAAAAAGTCCTGATGAATGATGGGAGATAGAATTGAGCTATATTTGATGTATCGTATTGTAGAAGGTGAGAATTTATGGTCCTTATGTTGGTGTAAATCCATCCTGATCCATGGAAGCTAACAGGTCCATAACCTTCGTTGAGCCAAACTTATGTCTTTGCTTAGAGCTCTTGACTGCCTGAGCAAAAGGCAAGATATGACTCTGACAAAGAAATCAATAAGGTAATGGTCAAATATTTATTTAGAATTGAAAATGGAATCCCATGCAAGAAAAGAGTTTGGAAAAAATGCACGTATATGCATGTTCTTTAAGAAGATACAATTTTCAGGTTAGTTGAGACATTCCAACCATAAAACCAACTGAACATCTTATTTTAGCTTGCTTATGGCTCCTTTGCTCCAAAGAAGCATGGAACAAAGATGGCAGCTTCCTTTTACCGGATGGCACCAGATGAAAACCTACAGATTTTAGGGATTATCCATTTGCTGAACCATTTTGGATGGACATGGGTTGGTCTTTTAATTCTGGATGATGAGAGTGGAGGCAATTTTCTCCGAGCCCTGGATCTACTTCTTTCTGAGAACAGGATCTGCTCTGCTTTTGTGGAGAGAATGCCCAAACAAGCATTTTTTTCTATCTTTCAAAATGAAAACGTGGATAGGATAAATGTTTATTGGCTGGACATCGAAATCAATACATTCCTCTTCTATGGGGAAAGCACCACAGTGATGCTTCTGTTTGTGTTTCTTAAAGATGTGTTTTCTTTGAAAATATTGGGAAAAATGTGGATTCTAACAGCTCAAATGGATTTAATATTAACAAGTCTTCATAGACCATCAGATTTGCAATTGTTTTACGGAGCAATTTCCTTTGCTATTCACTCCAATGAACCACCAGGTTTTGAAGAATTCCTTGGGGTCATCAAACCATTACAGACCCAACAAGATAGTTTGTTGAAAGAATTGTGGGAACAAGGGTTTGATTGCTCCTTTTCAGGAAGTAATAAACCAGCAAAAAGTGATGAAACATGTACTGGGAAGGAAGAGCTAAACAACCTTCCTCAGCATTTATTTGAAATGACCGGCCACAGCTATAGTGTGTTCAATACAGTCCATGCTGTAGCTCATGCTGTTCATAGCATGAACCTACAGAGATGCAAATATAAAAAGTGTACCTGGAAGTATAAGGAATGAATTTCAAGAACAAGGGACCTGGAAGGTAATAACTTGTGAATCAAAGTCCTTCATTGTCAGCATGAGAATGGAATGGAATGGAGCAGAGCGGAGCAGAGCGGAGCAGAGCGGAGTGGAGCAGAGCAGAGCAGAACAGAATTCTTTATTGGCCAAGTGTGACTGGACACAAAATTAATTTTGGCCAAGTGTGATTGGATACAAAATTAATTTGTCTCTGGTGCCTAAGCTCTCAGTGCACATATAAACAACAAAGTAATATAATCATAAAATATCAACAGGAGAAGTAGTAGGAAAGATTAGAAGGATAATAATAATAATAATACAGCCCTACTACATGGAGAAATGCCCTTAGACATAACATAGTACTGTGGGAATTAGTTGTTCAGCAGAGTGATGGCATGAGGTGGGGTATGCAGGGCCAGCCAGGAGTGGGATTTGGGTGTTCAGTGATCCCTGCAGAATCTTTGCTAAGGGTCTGCCTGAACCCCCGCGAACCCCCAGCAGCCCAACCCTGGTTATAGCTTCACAAAGCAGCTACTAAGGGGCATTTTGAACCTTGAAAGCAATATGTCCAGTCCTAGTCACCAGAAAACAAGAGGAATCCTGAGACACTGGAAAAAGTTGAAAGATGAGTGACTTTGTAGCTTAAATATTATGAAGTTAAAGGAACTGAGTGCATTTATCCTAAAGAAGAGAAAGCTAAGGGCAACTTGGTAAGAGACTTCCAGGGATTGAAGACTGTTACCTAGAAGAAAGTGTGGGTTTATTCTCCGTAACATCTGAGGGAACCCCAAGAACTTATCCATCAGAGTAATTTCTATGTCCATAAGTCCCCATTTCTTCCTCTGCTTTGCAATTTAAGGAAACTACAATTTCCACTACCAAAAGATAGCTCTCCTAGGTTAGGTCAGATGTCAAAAGAAGCAACAAAAATGCTTGATTCCAAATCTCATTATAAAGTCTTCAATGGATTGGATTTTGATATCATTCAGCTCCCGAAGTTATGCTCAGCTCTGATGTGTCTTATTTTGCTTTTAAATCTACATTTGTGGACTGTAGGTATCCGGTACAAGCCATTATGATATCAATATGGTAAAATGTGCCCATATTTGTTTCCCCGTGGAAACCCATAATTGTGATTTTTCCAAGCTGAGATGGGTTAGTGATAGTCATGTTTATAAATGATTGATAGAAAAGTCATGCCATTTTCATTTATGTAGATATAATTTTCAGAAATATAAATTTCTTGATGTTATCCATTGGTTTGTTTCCTCTTTGTTCCTGTCCTTTTAATTTAGCTTCACTGGTTTCTCCAAGGCCTTTCATTTAATAATTCACTTGGAGAATCTGTGTCCATTAACTACCATGGAGAAGTGCTTTCTGGATTTGATATTGCAAATGTGGTCATGTTTCCATACAATTCCTACCGTAAAGTGAAAATTGGAAAGATGGATCCTGAAGCAATTGAAGGAGAACAATTTGTGATTCATGAACATTTAATTGTGTGGCACAAATTTTTTGAGCAGGTGTGGATTTTGAAGTAGTTTATAATTTTGGATGAAAAATTTGGAGATCAAAGATCAGTTGTGTTAAAGAATCTGTTTCATATTTTTATATCAGTTGAAATTAAGTATTCTGTACTCAAATATGGGAGTTGTCTCATAATCTGGGAGAATTAGGTGGCGCAGTGGTTAGAGTGTTGAACTGCAGGCCACTTCTGCTGATTCAATCTAGCGGTTCAAATCCCACT
>JANHFL010181648.1:0-10051 GCA_032468155.1 Oxyrhabdium leporinum
GGATAATAAAAACAAGGACAAATAGGCTGAAAAACAGCTTCTATCCCAGGGCAGTAACTCTATTGAATTCTACTGTAAAGTGCAATATTCATGCAATATCAGGGGTTTTCAATTCAACTGCATAGAATGTGAAGGATGTGTGTTTGTGTTCGTTTTTTTTATAGTTTCCTTATGTATAATGTACCCTGAAGATGTACATTCATTGTACGAGATGCAATGACAATAAAGTCCTACTCCTGCTTTCCCCTTTAGGCTCCGGAGGTGGAGAAATTGGAAGAGATTGAGCGGGAGTTGAAGTGGGCTGCTGACAAGCTAGAAGATCTCAAGAAGGGTTAAATCCTGCAGCCGCCTCAGGAGCTGGGGAGGGTAGGAGAAATCCCAGCTATCCCCTCCCCTTTCTCTAGGACCCTTGTATACAGCTTGGCTTTAGACTGTTAAACTAAGTTTTCCCTTGCTTACAATGATAATAAAGGAGAGAATATTTGTAGCTCAGGGTTGAACTGTGGAATCCCGAGTGCTCTCTGAGCTTGGTGGTTTCCTTGCAGACGTTTCACTACCCAGCTAGGTAACCTCTTCCGTACTAGAAGGGGAATGGGGCTTGCTCTCTGTTTGCATTTAAGTGGCAAACCATTCAAATGTCAGGGCTGACATTTACCTGGCAGTGTTTGGTGGTTTCTTGTGAGATCCTTGGAGGTTTCCTTGCAGACGTTTCATTACCCAGCTAGGTAACATCATCAATGCTAGAAGGCAGGAGGGGTGGGTCTCTTGATAGCTCCTTGATAAGGTTAAAGGAATGTGGTAGGAGGAACTACCAACTCAGACAATTGCAGTCTAACCAAAGAATGATGAAAAATTCTCCTACCAACACTGAGAAGGCAAGCCACGTGTGTGTGTGTGTGTGTATACACACACATACATACATATAGGCAGCAAACACCCCTCCCTTCTAGAACTGATGACACTACCTAGGTGGGTCATGAAATGTCAGAAAACCACCAAGCTCAGAATGCACAGACCTCCTCCTCTCCACACACCCCACTCCCTTTCAGCACAGCACTGATGATGTTACCTAGTTGGGTAATGAAACGACCGCAAGAAGGCAACCAAGCCCAGAGCGTGTCAAGGACCCCACAGATCTCCACCTGACTCGCATTTTGCCCCAATAGGGAGTCCCTCACTTCCCAGGTAAAGGGCTGGATGCGTCTACAGAAGATTGTTCTAGGAACATTTTCTTCCAAGGCCCCGTATCCCCATTGACCCCGATCCTCAGATCTTTTTCCTTCTTACTCCCCCGACAGCTTTGATCCCCTCCTAAAAGCTTAGTGCTAGCCAGGTGTTTTCTTCTGCATTTCTGATTGGCTGGTGGGACAAAATTTGCATTGTTTTAACTTTTCTACCTTGCGATTCCAGGGATGGTCAAATCGGGAACAAGACTTGTCTTTTTTTCTTTTTTTTCCCCCCTGCGTGGTGCATCATGGTTAAAAATAAAAATTGGCCGTCTCAACAGTGTTTTTCACTCTGGGCCACTTTCAAGCTGGGTGGATTTCGGCTCTCGGAATCCCCCAGCCAGCGTGAGTCAACATCCACCCGTTTTCAAGTTGCCAAGGGTGGGGAAAAAAGCAACAACTCCGGGTTAGATGAGGGGTTATAGGGGCTCCCATAACCTCACATTTCCACTCGTAATGGAGGTGACCTGTGGCATCTCTGGACTTCGCTCTTCGTTAAGCTTGCCTTTTCCCCCCGACAACTGCTGTATTTTGAATCTGCACACACTGCAAATAAAAATCATTGCCTAAGACGCCACCGGCTGTGTCTTGTGCGTTTGAGCTCGTGGTGTCCTCTGTGTCCTCCGAGACAGCTCTTCCGTTGTGGTCCGGCCTCCGCTGCATTCACCTCTCTTCCTCCAGAGGAGGGATTTGCCTTTGGCGTCTGCTCTTACGCACACGTCGTAAGAGGGAGGTGTCCCCGCCTCCCGTTAGAAGAGCTAGTCGGGTCTAGTGGGGAAGGCGCCAGGTTAGAAAGTGGGAGGCGGGGAGTTCGAGTTCTGCCTTAGGCACGAAAGCCGGCTTGGTGACTGACTTCGGGCCAATTGCCGGGAGATGGAGAGTTCTAGTCTGGCTTTAAGCATCAAGGACAGCTGGGTGACTTTGAGCCAATTGCCAGGAGATGGGGAGTTCTAGTTGTCTGCCCCCCCCCCTTTAGACTGGGTGCCTTTGGACCACTCACTCTCTCTCAGCCCAACCCACCTCACAGGGCTGTGGTGAGGAAAATAGGAAGAGTTGATATGTTCGCCCTCTTATCTGTAAAAATAATAAAGATTGGGATAAATAAAACACAAACGCACGTCAGCTATCGACAAATCTGGCAATCCAGCTGCTTTCCTGCCCATAATATCTGCGTTGAATGCCAGTTGAATGGGCAGAAATCCACAGGGGAAATTTGACATCTTAAGTCTCAAAGGAGGCTGTCGTTTAAAGGAAAAGTCTGAGACCAACCAAGATTGGCAACTTATTCTGCTTTGGACCCGAAAATAGCAATAGCCCTTAGACTTCTACACCGCTTCACAGCGCTTTTACAGCCCCCTCTAAGCGGTTTACAGAGGCAGCCTATTGCGCCCCCCCAACAACAACAACAACAACCTGGGTCCTCGGAAGGACGGAAGGCTGAGTCAACCTTGAGCCTGGTGGGATTCGAGCGGCCAAATTGCAGGCAGCCGGCAGTCAGCAGAGGTTGCCTGCGGTACTGCACTCTGACCACTGCGCCACCGTGGGATGTGGGGTGTGTGTGTGTGGGGGGGGGGTTGATTTGTGGGTCCTCCTACCGGAGTCTGACACGGCTGAAAAGGAAGACAAACGCAGACCGTATCCGTAAGGTTTAATGATCTAATGTCTGCTCAGGTTTAATGATTTAATGTCTGCTCAGGAAGGCCTACAGAATACAATCGAGAGAGAGAAGAGGCAGGAGGAGGAACACAGCAGAGAGAGAGAAACCGAACCGAGTCATAAATGCAAATTTAAACAGGCCACAGGAAACCACACTGGAACTTCAAAACACTCAGCCTCCGTGGAAGGGGAGAAGACAGGACACACGGCAAGGCGGAGCAGAGTTCAGAAGCCTGGCGATTTTTTCCTCCTTGTTGCAGACAGAGAGACCCCCTTGGGGGTGTTTCGCTCCAGAGGCAGCCCCTAGGAGAGGAGTGGGGAACCTCCAGCAACCCCCCCCCCCGCCAGTTGTTGTTAAATGCCAGTTCCAAGCAGGTTCTGGGTTCCAGTTCTGTCTTCTTCCATAGAGTCCTAGCGGCTACACCTACCCCAACCACCCCAAATTTGCACCGTCATCTTTTCCTTCACAGCGATGCCGCCCACCGTCTCCTTTTGGGAGGGACACACACACACACAATTTTTCAGGGGCATGTCAGATACAGGGGGAGAGACGAGACTCCAGGCCAAGCTTCTGGTTATTCCCAAGAATTAGCAAGAAAGCTGGCGTGGGAAGAGCAGGCAAGATTGGCCCAAAGGATTTATGTCCCTTGGAATTTAGCGGGGAGTTTTTCGGGACTCACTGCTAACTGCCCAACAAGGAGTGGTCCAAGCAATAATTATGTTGCCCTTCCAGACAAGGCGAGACTTTCTTACAATCCCAGGATAGGGAAAGAAAGACCAAACCTCCTTCTTCCTAAATCCTGCTTTTATTTAGGAAGAGATCTCCTCTCTCCTGCCCCGCGCAACTAAACAACCTTCAACTGCTATGAGACCCCCCCTTCCCACCCCAAAGGTTGTGTTTTGCTAAGCCCCGGATAAAAATGGGGTCAAATATTTAGGATTACAGCTCGCCCACGATCTCAGGGTGGTTGGGGCGACGGCAAGTTGAAAACCAAGCCACGCAGAGGACAGCTTTCCTTGCGTCAGGATGGGGACCTTATTCTTGTCGGAAAGACACTGGCCAAGCCAGGGGGAGGAGTCAAGTGGGGAACTAGTCTGGAATCTCTACGTAGGCACAAAAGGGCGAAGCCTGGGCTCCTTGAGTGCTGTTGAACCTTATCTCGTCTGACCCAGGTGCAAACCGGCAATCTGGGCAGATTCCTGTATTCTAGGCACCAGCAATGAAGCAGCTAATTGAACTCTTCATCTGTGGATCTGGCTGTTCGCGCCTGGCAGTTCCCCGACTCTCCGACCGCGAGAGGTGAGGGCCCATCCAAGGTCCCCAGACCCTCCAGCTCTCAGAACAAGATCCACGGACCGGGAAACCCCGAACCTGACCGTGAGCATTCCCAGCAAAGGCGGGGGAGTGTTCCAGAAAGAGATGGACGAGACGAGGCCTTTTCACAACGAGGCTCTGCTCAGGACACACGCCAGCCACTTGCTACTAACAAAGGAAACCCAAACCTACTGATTCTGAAACGTCAAGGCAGGCAAGAGTGAGACATCAGAGACAACACATCCATTCCTGAAGCAGAACAAAATAACGAAGGGTACACATCGGAATGGGGCCACTGGGGAGGAGGCCTTTCCCTTTCGTCCCGGCCTCTATAAATAAGTTTCACGTCTAGCTCACAGTGAAGTTGCAATTGCTACAGAGATCACAGCCAGCTGCCACCATGGGACACTTTCAGTGGAGTCCGGCATGGGGCAAAAGGGCTCCCGGGCTCCCTTCTAGTGGCCGCAATTGATCACGATGTCGTCGTATTCTTCCTAGGGAAAGAAAGAACGACTGGCCAAAAGAGCTGGATGCCTGCAGGACTGAGCTCAAGGGAAGGGTCAAAGGCAGCATTAGTCTCGAGTCCCTTGGTGCCTCACAAGAGACCTAAATCTAGCCCACCTTGAATTCTGCTGACTCTTATCTACCACCAATTTGCTTTGACTGTTAGTAGTTCGGATTCTTGTAAACTGTTTGCATGCAATCATTCCTCCCTCCCTCCCTCTTTTCTTCTTTCCTCCCTCTCTCTCTGACTCCTTGCTTCCTTCCTTCCTCCCGCCTTCCCTGCCTTGACTCCTTCCTCCCTTGTCTGACCCTTTCCTTTCCTTTCCTTTCCTTTCCTTTCTTTCCCCTTCCCCTTCCCAGAGTGCCAAGTGGCCATATCACAGCTTACCTCTCTCTTGCGATTGCACTCACCTCGCTGTTACTCTCCATACTTTCCTCGGAATCCCACTCTGGCTCCTCGGAGCCAAATTCCCGTAAGAGCTGTGGGATTTTTTGGTCAGGCCGGTGCACGGCGCTGTACATGGGCGTGTAGCCCACATACATGCGTGCTTCTGTGTCAGCTCCTGCACGCAAGAGGCATTCCACTAGTTCAGGGCTCTGGGATTCCACCGCTAGGTGGAGAGGAGTCCGGCCACAACTTAGCTCCTGCAGGGGCGGGGGGGGGGGGAGGAAGAAAGGTACAGCAATATCACCTGAGCTGGGCATTCTGTATACTAAGGAAAATCAAGGCAGGATTGTTTTGACTTTTTCTCTCACCCGTTCTTCTGCCTCTGGACTTCGTCTTATGTCCAAGCCCCTCCCTCATGGCTCCAGGTGGCCCCTCCCTTGCCAAACGAGGCAGGAGCTTCAGGGGAGCCACCGGATTGCAACATGATTTCCCTGGCACAGACCGGAATTCTCACATTTGCACAAACTCGCCTTACCAACGGGCTGGGTTTGCACAATCAGCGGGACTGGTTAAAATGGGGCGTTGGGTGTCTGTAGGTCAGTCGTGGGCAGGACCTGGGCCTCGTTTAGCCTGTGGGATAGGCCGGGCTGCCATGTTAAACCTGGAATGTGGCTGATGTCACACCGAGGCAACAACTGCTTGTCAACAGCTCAGATGAAGGCGTCATGCGACTCCCGCTTGGACGCTCCAGTTACAAGAAGTGGGAAATATTCAGGCAACAAATGAGTGCCATGCACTCAAAATGAGTTTCAAGCTCTTATAGTTGAGAAATAGTTTCGCAACACCAATGTAGCAGAAGTGGCGTTAAAAGAGGGATCAGCCTAGAATCCCAGCATAGGCACAAAGTCCACTTGTGGCTATGTAGGGATTCTAGGCTAATCTCTCTTTTAACACCGCCCCCAGCTTCTGTCAGCTCCTTCCCCTACTCGACTGCCCACCTCCTCGCCCAACGTCCGTGTCAGCTTCCACTGGACAAAGCTGAGTTATGCTTAACAGGGGCAGTCCTCGACTTACGACTGGTTGCTTAGCGACCATTCGAAGTTACGACAGACCCCGAAAGATACTTATGACTTGGTCCTCGCATTTTGATGGCCAACATAACCATATTTCAGGTGCTGGGCAACTGGCCCGTGTTTATGGCCATTGGCAGCATCCTGCAGTCCCATGACTGTGTTTTACGACGTTTCTGACAAAACCCGGTCTTCACTTCTGGTTTTTGGTAAAAATGCCCCCATAGCAAACAAGGAGCTTCTTTAACGTCCGTAGATTCACTTAATGACCATGTTGATTTGCTTAATGCCCATTACAAAATAGGTCATCCAATCGGGTCGGCCACGTGATCACCTGTTTTATGAACACGGTGACTTACGACCATCACAGGCAGGTTCTATTACAGTCATAAGGTGAGGACTACCTGTAATTTTTTTTTTTTTTACCCGATTGCTCTCCCGCCTTTCTATTTGATTTTGTGGCCTGTTTCAACCTAACGACGAGGATCGCTTCCTTAAAAATCAAAATGAAATGGAGGTAGATTGCTTGAGAGTTTATAAAACTAACCGGTTTGTTGAGATCTGATCCTGCAGAGATTAAGAGGCTGACCATGGCCAAATCTTTCCGTAGGATGGCCACATGCAGGGGGATGTAACCTGGCGGAGGGCGTTTGGGGAACAAACAAAAACAGAGCAAACAATTCGATGAGGTCAACTTGGGCTGCAGGATAGAAAAGCAACATGTCATTTCCTTTGACCTATAAACCTTAACCCGCCACACTGGAATTCCAAAGAAACCCCATCGTACAAAATAAATAATATTTGTTCCAATTCGGTTCAGATCCTTCTGCCAGAATTTGAGCAATCTACGCAAATCCGGCAAGGAGGTAAATTTTTAACCCCGGTAGAAGTAAACAACCGACTTTGAAAAAGAGATCAAAAATCACATTCTAAGAGGGAGAAGAAAAAAAAGAAGAGACATATATTCTGTTAACCCTAAAACGTCTTGTTATACCAGACTACAACAGGACATAATTTTATGCGTCATTCGGATGGTGCGTTTTTTAAAAAAAGTCCCTGTTCTGGTGTTTTCTATTTTGACATATATTTCATATGCTGTTTTTGTGAACTGGATGCATTCATGCTGCATTGTGTTACGCCATAGAGGTAGTCCTTGACTTACGACCACAATTGAGCCCAACATTTCTGTTGCTAAGGGAGAAGCTTTGCCCCATTTTACGAACTTTCTTGCCACAGTTGTTCATTGAATCGCCGCGGTTAAGTTAGTAACCCGGTTGTTAAGTCAATTCTCACTTCCCCATTGATTTTGATTGTCAGACGGTCGCAAAAGGGGATCGTGTGACCCGGGGACGTTGCGACGATCATCAATACGAATCATTTTGCCAAGTGTTTGAATTTCGATCATGGGACCACGTGGATGCCGCAACGGTCGTTTAAGTGTAAAAAACGGCCGCAAGTCCCTTTTTTTCAGTGCCGGCGTAACTGAACGGCCACTAAGTGAACTGTTGTAAGTCGAGGACTACTTGTACAAAATAAATAGACCGCAGGACACGAGGTTACAAGGCCACCCGCTCATCAACCTATAGCTACATTTATATTTGTGTGAATTTTGAAGGCATGCTGGTGATTTTCTGAACTTACCCCAGCAATGAGGACTAGAAACTTGTGCTCAGTTCTCTCTCTCTCTCTCTCTCTCTCTCTCTCTCTCTCTCTCTCTCTCTCTCTCTCTCTGTTTACAACAGACTTCAAAAGAGGAGGGTTCTGTGTATTTCACTGACGCTGCTTACCATCGTAATTGGTGCAATCCAGTTGGGCCCGGAAACGGTTGCCCTGACCGGGCCTTTGGATGGCGAGCGGCACCAGAAGCTGTTCGGCGCAATCCCACCACCCCTCTCGGCATGCCAAGTGCAGGGCCGTGTGGCCTCCTTTCTCTTGGACGTCCAGCCCGGCTCCTGCCGACACAAGTTTGCCAACAAAACCGGACGCCCCGAGGATAACGGCAATGTGAAGTGCGGTCTAAAGGAAAAGAGAAGGAAAGGTGAAAGCGTCGGGGTTCCAAAACTCCAAGGCAGGCATCTTCCTCAAAGTATAGATTTATTAGGCATGGCATATTGGCACAACCCGACTCTAACCCCCCCCCTTGGGTTTCCCCCCAATTAAAAGTCAAGTTGTCTTTTCCCTGCCCACGCAACCCATTGCATGGTCCAATTAGGTCGCAGTCCAAAGGTCAGCTGGTCCCAGATCCCACCTCCTGCTAGCACCTTGTGGGAAAGTCCTTGGTTCCCAGAGGAAAGAATTTTATTTTGGCTACGATCCCCCCAGCTATCTCTACCTCCGCCCTCCCGTTCCCACAGCTCGACTCATCTCCGCTGTGGCAGCCGTGACGGTGCCAGGGGAAAACGGCTCCAGGGCCGAGAGAAACGTGATGTCTTTTAAAACCAACTGGATGGTTTTGCAGAGCATGGGTCCTCGACTTACGACCACAATTGGAATCATGGGATTTCCATCGCCGATGGGAGTCATTCAATTCAGGCAGTCCTCAACATACAACCATTCATTCAGTGACCGTTCAAAGTCACAATGGCACTGAAAAAAGTGGACTCACGACTGTTCTTCACACTTAGTTTTGGGGTTCTCTTACAACAGGAGTGTCCAACCTTGGCAACTTGAAGACTTCTGGACTTCAACTCCCAGAATTGCCCAGTCAGAATTTCTGGGAATTGAAGCCCACAAGATTTTTATTTCATGCTGGCTGAGGAATTCTGAGAGTTGAAGTCCACAAGTCTTCAACAAGTTGCAGAGGTTGGACACCCTTGTTGTGTGTAAGAGAACCCCCAAAACTATTATTTGTTTAGCAAGATGGTTGTTGACACCAGGGCCTAAAAGGCATCCAATCCACTCAAAATCTCCAACTCTCATTATTTTATTCTACTTGGCTTTCGCCCTTTAAAATTTAACCACCGCAAATTCTCAGGTCTGCCCCAACGGCCTTCCCATTCCGACTTGTAAATTTGGGGAGAGCCACGACAGCTGGAGCGGAGCAAAGTGCCCTGCAGTCTCACCTGGCCAAGGTCGTTCTGAATATCCAGGTAATCTGTTCCATGGGTGTATTGCAGAATAGAATCCAGGAAAGCTTGGTGTTCGTGGATCACAGCCAGGTGAAGAGCTCTGGAATGAGAGGGAAGAGCAACCGTGGTTACAAAAAATATATATGCCGAAATGCCGGTTGGGAAAACTTTCCTGCGGTTATCGACAGTTCTCCACTGACCACCATTCGTTTAGTGACGGATCAAAGCTATTAACGGCACTGAAAAAAAAAGGGACTTAGGGCCACTTTTCCCACCGACGACCCTTGCGGCGTTCTCCGCGGCCAAACGTGATCAAAATTCAGGCGCCTAACAACCGATTCATGTTTATGACCGTCGCCAGGCCGCCGCAATTCCCGTGACTTCCCGACAAGCAAAGTCAACGGGGAAGCCAGATTCACTGACCAACTTCACCACTGCAGGGATTCCCTAAACAGCTGTGGCCAGAAAGGTGGTTAAAAAAAAGGGGGGGACGGCAAAACTCGCTCAGCAACCCATATTTGGGTCTCGGTGGTGGTCGTAAGCTGAGGACTTACCTGTACAGGGAGGAAATCCTCAACTTACCACCGCCATCGAGGACAGAACTGTGGTTGTTAAGTTGTGCTGGTCCTTAAGCGGGTCATCGGGTGGGCTCCCCCCAATTTTCGATTTCATGCGCCCCCCCCCGCTTCCCCAGGGACCCCCCCCCCAGAACCCGGGCTACCTACGTGTCTCCATCCTCCGTGACGAAGCTCAGGACGTGGTGCAGCCAAGCCTCGGGGGCCACCTGGCTCTGGAGGTGGACGCCCCCCACCCCGTCCCCCCGG